>JANIEQ010001581.1:0-17238 GCA_024708375.1 Oxalis stricta | reverse complement strand
CTATACTTGATTCAATCGATTGAATTTTTTGATGATGGTTACATGATCAAAGTTCTGTGCTCCTCATTTTGAAGGAAAATGAGATTTTAGTCCAAGTCTAAGTATAATCATTCTATTTAATTTCTAAAGAGCATCAAATTTACTTGAAGAAATATTATTTTTATGCTCGTGTTGTTATTTTTTAGATTTTTTATTTTCTTAAATACTTTTTTAGATTTATAGTCAGAGGCTTGTAATTGATATTCTTTCATATTAAACCGAAAAGAAAATTAGACAATTTATTATAGATTAATATAATAATCTAATCTTGATGGTGCTCATTAATAATAAAAAAACAAAAAAAAAAAACAGTAGGCATGCTCATAGGGCTGATCTGAATTGGAATCGAAATCGATTCGATCCAATTATTGTTGGCTGAGTTTGGACTGGGATTCCATTAAAATGGGCCTTGATTAAAATGACTTATAAGCCCAATGTAAAAAGTCGGACCATCGTCTCATCTTCTCCATTTATAAACAGACGTAGTAGGGTTTTATATAGACACTGCTGTAAGCAATCAAGCTGTCAGGATTTGGATTCCTGTGACAGAGTTTCTCTGAATTCATTTTTCTGATTTCAATTTTTGTAATTTTCGATTCGAAAGTTATGTTTTTGTTTTTTCATATTCAATTTGAAAAATAGGGGTGTGGTATCAGGGGAGAGCTTTAAACAATGGTTCTGAATAGATACCCTGTAGGGTTTTCACAGGGTGCTCTAATGCCGATTTTTAATTTAGAAGTTCTAACAATAATTATGGCATCATAGTACGAATTATGTGCTTTTTGATTAGTATCATTTGGTTCTCTCTCTCTTTTGAGTTCAAACCCTATAATACTTTATCAAATAACTCTTCTTCACGAATTCGCCTCCAAACGCCATAACATTTCACATATCTGCTTTTCTTTTGGTATAATAGTCTCTCAATCTCAAGTGTTCATAAATCTCAAAGTTCTTTTAATTGTGTTCTGTTAGCTAAAATTGAATAAATTATGTAAATTGGAAAAACCTCTGGTGAAATGGGAAATGATGCGTTTCAAAGTTGCATCATGATTTGAAATGGTTTCTGGGTTCTTGATTTGTTATGATTAAAGATGAAGACTTTATGCGTAATAATGTTCAAAGTTCAAAACTTTCCTCACCTGAAGTAATTTGCATATCTTGTAGAGAACTGAACCGTGTGACAAAGCCAGACATAATGACAAAGTACTCCTAGCAAGCAAATTGCTCAAATAGTATTTTGCTCAAATAGTATTCGATTTCATCTTTTTTATATACCATTTTGATTAGGAGTCTTTGGCAAGATGTATTGAGCAATTATATCGCACTCAGTCAAATATTTGGTGAATGGTCTTGGACGTTATTCACCTTATCCATCATATTGACCATAATATTCACCACCACGCTACGTGCGGATCGTTGATTTTCAACTTTAGCTTTGAAATTCTTAAACACATTCAAAGATCGTGACTTCTCATGAATTAAGTTCAAATGATCATATTGGGAGTAATCATTTATAAAAAATGATAAAATATCGTTGTCCAATTCCATAAGTTAAGGCTAAATATCCGTATAAATCAGCTTCTAAGACTTTTTTATTCCTATTTGCACCTAATTTCTTTTTGTCTATTTGTTTTTCCTTTATACATTCTATACAAACCTAAAGATCCGATTTGTCAAGGAAATCAAGAATTCCTTTCGACACAAGTCTATGTATTCTCGATTTAGAGATATGGCCTAATCGCATGTGTCCTAACATTGATGAATTCTCATTAGTTAATCGTCTTTTAATACCAATGTTACTTGAGTGCACGCTTTCATTGATCATTCTAGTATTTAGTTTATACAGCTTATCAATAAGAATTCCAAGCTCCAAGATCTTGAGAATTTAGAGAAACAACACATTTTCTATTTTCAAATAGACAATCATAACCAAAATTGTCTAAACAAGAAATAGAAATTAAGTTTCAGTCTAAAAGACGGTACAACAAAAGTTTCAACTAAATCCACAAAATAACCGTAATTCAACCCGTATTCTAAAATGACCAATTGCTTGAACAACCGCCTTATTACTATTTCCCACATAGATGAATCTTTTTAGCATCGGTAGGCTTTCGGAAGCTCAAGCAATCCCGCATAGATGACACAAATGTGGGTGGTAGTATCTAGTATCCATCCACCAAGTCTCATTTGTCTATAGTCGAATTAACTTCGATACAAACAAAATTGAGAAGCATTCCCTTTTTAGCACGTCATTCGGCATATTTAGGACACCGGGCCTTCATGTGACTCGCCTTCTTGCAATGAGAACACTTGAAAACTGAATCATGAGTTTTCTTTGCAACAATCACTTTCCCAAAACCTACAGCTTTCTTTACCATTACTCCTTTTCCTTTTCTTGTTGGCATATTTTCCATGAGAAGATGTTTCTATTTCCTTAAAGGAAACCCTTAGCATCACTCTCATTAGAAATTTCACCCCTTATGGATTCCGGAGATTGAGTATCTCATGATCATCAGACTCATGCGGTTTTGAGCGTTCCCACTTCTCGTATGCAAGCTTTTTGATTCATAGTAGCATTATCTGTCAGATCTGCGAGACGCTCAAATCTAAATGCATAGTCAAAATCCATACAACCAAGCACTACCATAATGTGCTCTTTCCATTTCTTGAAGTTTGTGCCGTTAAGCACGGGATGTTGTTCATATTTGCATAGATTGATGATACTACATGAAAACAAAACAACAACAACAAACAATAAAAATAACCCACGATCAGCATGAAGTCAATAAAAAAACGTATGTACAAGATAGATAATATAAATTATCAAACATACATATACATCATGGCTTTTCAAGATACCTAGCACAACATCATCATTTAGTCTTTTGACGAAATAATAATTTGTAAGTGGTACTCTTGGTCATAGTAAAGATATTGAAACTAAACGGCTTAACAATGTGCCTTTCTTTTGACCAAGCACATTATCAAGATGTTATACTTGATGTTTCACATATCGAAATACTACCTATTATCTGACCACAATAACCTTCCTTTGGTCGATTAGTGTGCATAGATAAATATTAAATTATTCTTCATCCTGGCCAAAATAATCTTCCTTTGGCCGATTATTTCGCATAGATGAATTAAACCAATACATTTCAAATCAATAAATCTTACTCAACGAGAGGCTACTTTTGCAACATATCGATTCAATCTAATTATTTAAAATGATAAGCATCGGAATGAATAATTTAAAATTGACAAAACTAAAATCCGACATAAAAATGACTTTACTTGTATTTCAAATATTGCTCAACTTTATGCAATTAGATGATATTTGACACAACAACAATGTAATCTAAATACAAGATCTAGTACGTGCTATGGTATTGATCAATACAGACAGACCGAAGAACAAATCGAGAAAAAAACTTGATGCAAGATTTTAAGTGCATGCTATTTTCATCGATATATGCATGTGAGATAGAAAACTAGAACTTTGATCCAAATTTAATCAATAAAAAAAATGCCATTCTCACTTGATTCATATCGACAAACAAACACTTGATCGTGAAAAAAATCACATGTTACACAAACGAACTAAATCAACTCAGATAATGGTTTGCCTTCAACCGAATAAGACAAAACCAATAGTCTTTATTCAAACAAAAAATTGTGTTTGTTTCATGTGCATGCCATATGAAAAGTAGTTGTCGTTTTCTTCAATTGATTTTTAAATAAAATTGCTCCCAATGATTTGTATAAACAAAGCCACAATAATTGTATTCAACGTAAGAAGGAAAGAAATAATAAACTAAAAAATTAGAGAATCCAAGATATCGCCAAAGCGCCACGAAATTCCAAAAGAAAAATTAATCGAACCCGAATGACGAAGCAATGAAAGGATTTCAATAAAAAAAAACTTCATGTTATCATGTCTAACGATCATATGTGAAGGGCTCAGATACCACTTGTTGGAATAACAATATAATGATTTCGACAACGAATGAAACCTAACAACATGTATATCTATCCGGATCAATCACATAGACCAATTAGACAATGATAGAGATTACGAAGAATACTAACTTTGATCCATCGAATGCAGCGAAAGTGGAACTTGATCGATTGGTGTGTTCTTCTAAGCCAATAACAAAATTCGATATTCTCCTTAGTCCTTATGGAGCAGAGAAGAACTATAATGGAGAAAAAGAAAATATATCGTTACTTTTCTTTTATCTCGATATGATTTATATTTGTTTGGCTCAAGGACCAAAATCCCTTATTAATTATTTTACTGTGCCTTTATGGGTCCATTAACCATAAGGCCTCGTCCGGGTTCTACACATATAAAGCCCATACCGAATACGTAAATATTTTTGCAGCCCATATAATTAATCGATAGTCGATCACGTACAATATATAGACAATATAATTAGATGACAACTTATGTATAATTAATATATACGTGTGACCCATAAATTCCAACAATAAACACATGCTGTAGAAAATTGAAAAGGCAGCCGAAAATTAAATACAATGTAAGCAGAAATTAATATGAAAAGAACTGACATGAGAATGAGTTGATCCAATACTCAAAATTCCTATCACTCTTGACGATCCATGTTGATCACTCTTCTATTCTACAGTCTATTCAACTTCAGCTCTCCTCCTCCCGACCAAGACGTTCGAAAAGAAACTCTAAAAGTGTGTATAAATCTAAGAGTCTCGATGATCTCGAAGGTTTAAATGTAGATAACTGTAAGGAATTTAATCTTGTTATCGTGCCAGAAGAGTTAACAAGTGTAGGGTCTTCAGTTGGGGATGCTACTTGATTCGACATTAGAAAAGGCTACTACTAATATGGAGATGTTTTTAGGGGAAGTTGATCCTAAGACCTTGCCTCACCAATCCTAATTTTCTTGGAGCAAGACTTAGTTTTTATTTTTCAGTGGGTTGATTTTTATTCTGTACGTGATTAATTTGTTAGGCAAGGTTTTATTTTGTTTTTGTTCATATCAATAGGGAGCATTATATGGTTGGTTCGATCATAGTATGAGTTTGTGTTTTGGGGGTGGTGACTTTGCTCAATCTGAAAGGGAGTATTATATGATTTCCTTACAATGATCTGATAGCAGGCTGCTCAACTCTAGTTTTATTATCTTTAAAAGGGTTCTGTTCTTTGATGGTTTGATTCGAAGGTAGCAAGTCGTCTTGTCGTTTTGTTCTATTTAGCTGAGATAATTCGCGTTAATACCGGGACGTGTGTTAAAGCAAATTAACTCCTAGCTCGAGTTAGTGATATGCTTTGGTGATGGTTCTCTTTGAAGGCGGTTCAATTTGGGCACAAGATGGTGTTATGAGAATTTGTTATGTTTCCGTTTTGTTGCTTCATTCCTTCACTATGACTTGTATTTCATGTTGTGTTTACTCTCTCAATGCTCGCGGTTGTAACTCTAGTAGCATTGTTTTTGTTATACTTTTCGATAATTCGTCCCGGTAGCTAGCTTACGACTGAAGCTAATTAATAATACCAACGATTTTTACCTAATTTGAAGGGATAGAGCTTTCATCCAAGGATTATCAATTGACGTACGTAAACTAGCTCGCCACTTTGTAATTATTTAATCTCATCACTAATAATACAATCTCTCATTTATATATAAAAAAAAACCGATCAAAAATAAAAACAATCATACCTAAAGTTCAATTGATTTAAATTGACTCGAGTGGCAGTCTTGTTTATGATGATAAATCCATCCTTCACAGTCTTCGTTCCTCCTTCTAAGCCCTTTTACATTCTTCATTATTGCCTTATAGATCCTTGCTTGCGCAGCAAGCTTAGGAAATTGCTTCTCACATGATGCTTTGCTCTCAAGAAAACCAGGCAGATCTTTCTTCTTCCTTAAGATATTTATCTTATTTTTATTTACTGAGCCCTGTGACTTTTTTGTTTACAGATCTCTGAGCTTGGTATCTACCCTGCTGTCGATCCTCTTGATTCTACATCACGTATGCTCTCCCCACACATTTTGGGTGAGGAACACTACAACACTGCTCGTGGTGTGCAGAAGGTTCTTCAAAACTACAAGAATTTACAAGATATTATCGCTATTTTGGGTATGGATGAGCTTAGTGAAGACGATAAATTGACTGTTGCTCGTGCTCGTAAGATCCAACGGTTCTTGAGCCAGCCTTTCCATGTTGCGGAGGTCTTTCACTGGTGCTCCCGGAAAGTACGTTGATTTGAAAGAAAATATTGTCAGCTTCCAGGTACATACGTTTTTCATAGAATCACTTTATCCTCCCATTGTTTCATTACTTAAAAATAAAGTACGAGTTTTTGGGATCTTGCCGTCAGAGTATTAAGTATATTCTAATGTTTTCCATAATGGTATCTTGATTTAGATGTCTAACTTGTGTTTTAAACTGAGTTCAATTAGTTTAGGCAAGTTGTGATTACCTGTGGATATATATTTTGTAGGGAGTGTTGGATGGCAAATATGATGACTTATCAGAGCAGTCCTTTTATATGGTTGGAGGCATTGAGGAGGTTATTGCCAAGGCTGAAAAGATAGCCAAGGAGTCTGCTGCTTAAAACAAATGTCGACTTGTTTACTACCTTCTTTTTCTGTTGTTTGTCAAAACAACTTGTGGATAACTGCAAAAATCAACTTGTGATGTCGTTAATAAAACTTAGCTAATAATGAAAATTAACAATTGCGACTAGTTTTCTTACTGTTGAACAAAATTAAAAGTATTGTGAAAGTGTTTTAGCAAATTGATTCTGCAGCATCGGCTTCAGCCTCTTCTTCTTTCATTTGTGGATTCTTTTCCTTACTCTCTCGTCTTTGTACTTTCCAGCAAATTCCATGCTAGCATGATTCACCAAAGAACCAAATACAACAGTAACACAAAGGAGAGAGTTTTGCTTGCTGCTTCAAATCTTTTATAGATTTGGATTCCTGTGACAGAGTTTCTCTGAAATCGTTTTCTGATTTCAATTTTTGTAATGCATAATATTGTTCAAAGTTCATAACTTTCCTCGCCTGAAGTGATTGGCATTTCATGTAGACAACTAAATTGTGTGGCAAACCCAGATATTGTGACAAAGCAAGCAAATTGCACACATACCGTACTATATTGGTTCCAACTTAACAAATGACAATATGCTAATAATGCCAATACTACCCATTTGCTGAATTCTTCACTTTGAGGGATGAAAATTTCGATTTCAGGATCTGAATTCGAATGAGGGAAGCAATGATTCCTCCACAAACTCTAAAATTTCTCAGGAACAATATTTCATTCAGTCGTAAATGAAAGGAAATAATGTTAATTCACTTTGAAGAGTTGCAAGTTGCAACTAACTTCACTCGATAGAATTACAAAAACCCACATGGAGTAAGAAAGAAAATTCAAGAAGGCAGAAGAATCTATGTTGTCTCTTAAGTCTTTAACTCTTGACAAATTGCAAGCCATTTGCATTGGCATAACGCTCCATGAACCTCATAAACCTATCCCATTCTCTAGGACTCCTCATTATATATTTAGCTTCAATTCCGGCTGGCCTTCCATTCACAAACTTGGCATTTACATCGACCGACTGAAGAACCCTTCTTCAATCAATCATATAGAATCCAGTAATGTCGCCGATTTCGCCCGAAGAGTCGAACACGGATGGTTGCTCAAACCTGAATATTGCCATACCATTCGTGCCGTCTCTGGATTTCGTGAGTTTCACGTCTGGTACTGTTTGTTCATCTGTTCCTTGTACGAATTGAATCACTGGTTTGACCATCATTGTAATGCCTTGTGAGAATTGGGGATTTCGTCTAATTGAGGGGAGCTGACAACGACGAGAAAGGAAATGCAACGATTGTCCATTGAATGAAGACTGAGCAATTCGATTCACAGAACAAGAAACTCTTCCTGCAGAATGGCATTGTAAACAATTAGTCATCTCAATTGCATTACCTAATCACAACAGGCATGGAGTGTACTTAAAAGTCTCAAACTTTAAAACTTGTTTTAGTACCAAATTACCAACTTTATAAAAAGTAACCATTTGCAGAACAATATAAGCTAAGCTAACCACATTAGAACTTTCTACCAATTGCATCAGCAACCAAACCATATTAGACATGACTGCATTTAACTTAAAGCGACAAAATTTAAACTCTATTTATCATCAAATTTTCAAAATTTTGTATACCCAGCTTCCAATCCAGTTCTAGACATGATGACTATTGAATGACATAGACCCAACTTGGCAAACTGGAGTAATGAATCATTTTCAAAACAACTTAGCTAGAAAAGACCATGCATTAGTTGCTTATAGTTAGAGAAGATTGAAATTACCTGACAGAGAAGATAGATGGTTGTTGTTGTTGCTGCTGCAAGTAGTGTGAAACAGGAGAGGACAATGCAACTGATTGTAAGAGTAGCCATTGTTGTTAGGATTTGCAAATATCTGAAATAGATAGAGATTTGAAGGTTTTAAAGAGAAGGGACGAGAAGAGAAGTGGTTCGATTGAGAGAGTATGGTGTAAACAAGGATATCCATTCATTCACCTTTGAGAAGATAGATATTGTGGTGGAGAAAAGAAATGAAAACCACCACTTGGTAGATCATGTTTCTGGTCCAAAATCAGTATCGAACTCAATTCAGCAAGTTTGGTTTAGAACCAATTGAGTTTTGGCTCGATGTCTACTGAACGCGACCGAAATTGGTCGTAACGTAACCATTTGTAGTTTGATTTCGAGTCAATTTTGATTCGATTTTAATGGAACACATGGGACGTGGAATATTATTTTATTCGTCTGCCTGTGTGTATAAGCTGTTCGACGTAATGCCTCAAGCTCCAGTATTAAAATTTGGGTTTATGGAGAGTTGATTTTGAGTGTCATATCATCAAACAATGATGCTAGAGAGGGTTCAAGGAAATCTTGAAGATTCAAAAGCTTCGCAGAGTCGTCTCTTTATACAGGATTCTACTGCTTCACTGTGCTCGTTACCTATGCTTTATACAAGCAATACGTGAGTCATATCAAATACCATCTCTAAAGCTCTGAAACTTTTACCTTATATTTTAGCGTTTGTGGTCTGTTTAATCTTCCATTTCTCATTTTAATCACTGGGTCAGTTCATTTATTCGTTGTTCATGGCTGTTCAAATGCAAATTTCAAATCTTTGATGTTTGATTTACTGTTTTCATTGTTTTGTTTTGTGTTACAGTACAAGAGCAGGGTACTCTAGAGATGATCAATACTATGCATCTTATCCAGCTGGAACTGAGCTTTGTACCGACACAGCTAAGGTGAGTCCGCGACTATTGTTTGTTTAGATTTGTGTGTTACTGTTTGTGCCAAATTGGGGATGATGACAGTTGACTATTGGTGAATCATGTGTAGTTATACAAAGCTGCTCTGGGAAATTGCTATGAATCCGAGGAATGGGGACCCCTTGAGTACTGCATCATGGGAAAACATTTCGAACGCCAGGGAAATCTCCTCATGCATATCATGCTGTAAGTTTTGATTTGATCTTTGCTTGTTCATTTGGAAGGGTTTTCCTCGTAGTTTCACTAATAAAGTGTTAATTGGACTCGGAGTTTGCATATGCCGTATTAATTGGATGTGGAGATTTGTCATAGTTATCTAGAGTGGTTTGCTTAGATTTCATAGTTAGTGATCGTGCTGTCCTCAATGAAATGGCTTTCATGACAATTAGGCACTTCTATGTGTTGTATTACAAGCATGATAAGCTTGCCTCAAAAAAAATGCATATGGTTTCCTTATGGGATTATACATTGTAATATTGTTGAACTGCATATATCCAAGATCATCTTATTCGTGGTAATCATACAAGTAGAATGCTGTAGGATTCTGGCTCATCTTCTCTGTTACATACAAGTGTTTTAGCATTTTCAATTTTTGGTTGCAGAAATACATGGTACACCTTCTTTCTCATGGACAGCTTGATGGAAGTGGCTAGACGAGAGAGATATCAATTTCGGTTTTTGTGGTTTCAAGGATAGGATGAGAGATCTAAAGTGAGACATGCTGAAACAGTCAAGTCAATACATTAAACTTTGGGAACTTGGATTGATTGTCATAAAAGTTTATCCTTTTTGTTCATGTAAAAATTCTCACTATTAATAGACTAGGTTCCATTATCTGGATTTCTGTTAGCTAGTGTTCCTATTTTGGCTCATACCAATATCAATTGGAGAAGTTAATTCTCAACCACTATGTTGTTTTCAATTGACCAAAGAGCTGCAAATGCGTCCTTTCGGATTCATTTTCTTTCAAGATCATCTATTGTTCTCACTTCTTAGTACCTGGGGCTCAAAAGTCGATTGTAATTAATTAATTAATTTTGTTTAGTTTCACTAACATTCTATGCCCTGTTTGCTGTACTGAATCGGAAAATGCTGCCCATTTGTTTATTTGTTGTCCTTGGGCATTGAGGCTGTGGTCTCTGTTATTTCCTGATATGGACTGCTTGACTTGTTAAAATGAGAACCTGTTTTTGCTGGTATTTCCATATGAACAAATTGCTCGAATGTTGATTCCTGGTGCTTGCTCAATTATGCCCTATGGTCAATCTAGGAGAATAGAAATGCAGCTTGGTCTAGTAGTTCATGTATGCAGCCCCTTTCAGCCTGCTTTGCTATCAAGCTTTCATATGCAGACTTTGCCTCAGCCAGCGATCGCCCCAGCTCGGCCTGCTGTCATCCAGTCTCCGGTTCGAAACTCTTGGCGACCACCTGACTCGGGATTCCTCAAAATTAATTGCGATGCAGCCCTGTTTGCCGAGTTAAATAAATGGGGACTCGGAGCTGTTATCTGCAATTCTCTTGGTCAGGTCATCTCCTTCTGCTCAGCTTTTTCCATATGGTTCGAATGATATTTGCTCTTGCTGAAGCTTCAGCTATTTTAATGGGAATGAATTTTGTTGACGGCTGGTATTTCCTTGGTGGTTTGGAGTTCAATGCTCTAGTTGTTATTAACCCAATTAGAAGTAGGGGGGATTTGTTGTCTTAGCATCCCTCTTTTTGTTTCCTGCAACTTTGAATTCTCATCAAGAAATGGCAATCGACTTGCCCACTCAATTGCTTGTTTGAGGATGAATGGACAGGTGGATTACCGATTTCTCTCTTTTGTGGATTGGTGCTGATTTGCAATAAAATTCCCATGTCAACATAAAAAAACATTCAACTAGTAACCAGCTAAGAAGGCTTTAACTAAAATGTTACACCTTTCATTAATAACAACAAACTACACGAGGACTTCAAGTTCACAACACAACATGGACTGGCAACAAGAAAACAAGGCAGAGACTACTGCTCTTCTGGTTTCGACCCCATACCATATTTAGCACAACAACACAACACGAGAAGACTTATAAGTTAATAAGACTAAATCAAATTTAAAAAAAAAAAAAGGAAGCATGTATCAGTTACTAGCAGAATGGGATCCCAGATAGCTGAATATGTGATTTATTTGAGAGGATATCGATAAATGAGCATTCGTCTGCTTCTTGCTACTGACTTTGCACCTTGCATTCTCGGCCAATGCACTTTGAAGCACTCATGGAATCGCTCCTCATTAGATTACGAGGACTACACTTGAATTTGTTGTTGTAGCCATTCTTCATTCTAGCCGATGTTGGTTTCCTACTACGAGAAGAAGAGTTTGAGGAGTCTTCCTCTATCTTCTGAAACCTTGGAGGGCTCTGAATAGCTGCACGAGAAACTGAAGACGAATTCCTCTTTACCGTATTATAATTATTGTTATTATTACTGTGTTCGGCGTCATCCTCGTCGTCTAGGGATGAGTGTACTCGCTCTCTAGGCAAGGATGTGTACTTCTCTTTCCAGTGAACATCCAGTTTCTATTTTGCCATATCCTTCTTCAAGAGATGCAAACTGCTGCCCAAATTTATCTATTCCACTGTGTTTAAGAAAACAAAACAAGGCTTAGTCAATGAAAAAGCCTTATTTATATCTTTTTTTTAAACAGAGAAACAGAATTATCAATGATTTACCTCGGATACATGAAATGTGTGTGATCCGTTCCTTCAATGTACTCATGCAGCATTTGTGGATGATACTCTAATATCTGTTTGTTACCAGAATACCATAAGTTAAAAGTTTACCCTGCAAGATACAAAACTAAAATGGATGGTCCTAAATGAATATTGATAAATTACCTCTCGATATATCAGATCTTACATCATCCTTTATAAGGTTCCTCCTCTCAAACTCAAACTCAAGTTTTGAGATAGGTTTCCTAGATAGCTCATGGTCCGAATTCGCCAACCCAGAAAAGTATGGATGAGCTAAAGCCTGAATAAAGAGAAAAAAATCCCCAAGTATCAGAAAAATAAGAATTTTTAAAGCTGATAAAGTAAGCTTACCTCTTCGGCAGTTGGGCGATCTTTGGGATCAAATGCGAGTAAACGCTCTAGCATTTGCAGAGCCAATGGATCATCAATATTAGGGAATTTCTCTGAGAAAGGAATTGGTGGTTTTTCTTCAGGCTATTTAAATACCTTCTCGCCTTTTCATTACGTATCTGAATTTTAGAACCATGGCAAAGCAACCAATTTAGCAGATATCGACTGAGAAAGCAACATTTTTTAATACCGGGACTTGATTGAAAAAAACAAAACCTTTGATATGCATCAGTAGAAGGAGTGCCAAGAAAATCTGTCACGAGATCTAACTGATGCACAACATTCTTGCCAGGAAATAAAGGTTTTCCGGTTAACAGTTCTGCGAAAATACACCCTATGCTCCAAATATCAACAGCAGGGGTATACTGCAAACATATAAATTTTGAGGAAACAAATGCACAAATCAAAGACTTCAAATTTATCAGATGGAAATAATCAGTTCCGAACATAATTATAGAGACACTGACCTTGGAGAAAATGAACCACATAGTTCAGGAGCACGATACCATCGTGTAGCCACATAATCCTTGGTTTAAGAAAGAATGACAAAATTAGCACAGACATTGTTGAGTATAATGAAAACTTTCTAACTTTTTTTTGGCCTGAAAGAGAAAACCTACTGTCCAAAAAATTGCAGAAGGGGCATCTGTAAATGATACACGTGCAAGCCCAAAATCACAAATCTTCAGTTTACAATCTGAGTTTGCCAAGAATATTTTTCGGCTTTTTTAGATCACGATGAAAAACATGGGCTGCAAAAGAAAAACAATATTTCAGCTTTAAATATTTTCATGAAAGTAAAAGAAAAAAATTAGAGATGATAGTAAGATGTGATTGAACCTGAATGTATATATTTCAGAGCTCTGAGAAGCTGGTACAGAAAAACTGATGATGCTGAGGTGTGAAATTATCATTTGCTTTAATCACTTCATCAAGGTCAGATTCCATCAACTCGAAAACGACATAAATATCTTTAAATTCTCTTCGACAAGGAGGAAGCATGATGTGTTTTATTTGAACAATATCGCGGGATGTCGGAGAAGTCCGAAGGAGCTTGATTTCTCTCAAGATGCGTGTGGCATCAGAAACATGCTCGAATACATCGTTGATCTTCTTAATAGCAACCTTTTCTCCCGTGTGAGTGTCGATGGCTGACGCAACTACGCCGTAACTTCCCTTTCCGACAACTTCTTGGATTTCATATTGGCTAGCTTCACCATATTCTGTGAAAAAGTCTTTGTCCAACATTCTCTGAGACAAAAATCAACTTATGGTCAGAAATAAGAAACAACAAACAAGACAGTAATGGTAATTCATGATCCAAATTTTAATACTTCTAGTCTCAGACATCATTCTTCTTATAAACTTAAGATCCAGATCTTGACTAAGTCAACACATTGCAGACAGCAAGAGTAATAACATTATAACATGGATAAGCTATACTATCCATCTTGAAGAAAGACAAGATCCTGAAATTCAGGTTAATAAGAAAATTTTCGACCATGTATAAGTATAACCCATTTCAGATTTCTTTTAAAATTAAATAAATCGGGCCAACAAACAATAATCAACCAGTTCTATCTATCTACATCTTGCCATAGCTTCCTTACTACCATAAACTCTAAGCTATTGAAAAAAGCTAGATACTTTAGACTAATTGAGCTCGAAAAGCATAGTTCAGAGGCCAGAGCGATTTAAAAATTGAAACTTTAAAGATACCCAGTTCTAAATTCAACTAAAAACAACGAATCTGAGAGAAATTAAACATTAAACTAGAAAGGGTTAGCTGAGAATTTAAAGGAAGAACCTTCAGAATATGTGAACTACACCAAAAGGTGTGCTTGAAGAGAACGCCAAAATGAAACAAACCAGACGAACTGATATGAATGAATCAGAAGGAATGAATCAATGAATTATTTCACCAACACCACGAGCTTTACATATTTATACAAGCGACTGTATGTGTGATGACGATATTATTTGTATTATTAATATATTTTTAAAATTTTATACAGCACAAAAAATTGAATTTTCCAATCCAACTATAGTCATGTTGTAATCACTTGTCAGAATTCTTTTACATACTTAAAAAAAAATACAGATAAGTTTTCCACCGTCGAGTATACTCAACTTTTACAGAGAATAGATATATTATATTCTAAACAAACAAAATTTATAATCGGACAAAAAAAAATTAAATGGTCACCATAATAAAAAAACCATTTTTATTTTTCAATCAATAATTAAAAATTTCCCAGCTCCTCAAGATGCGGGCCTTATCTTATCAAAACACCTCACCCACATCTATGGAGATTTTATTTTATTTGATTTTTTATAGATAATAATTCCAATCAAAGAGAGAGATGAATGACCTTATTGTGGCCAATCAATGCTCCTCCGGACCTGTGAAAGGTTCGTTTCTGGACTTTGATCGGTCCCAAAGCTGAAAAGTCAAATTTCGCCACCGCGATTTCGTCGTCGATGCTGGTTTTTGCGGCGGCGTTTAGGGTTAGGTCACTATTGTGGTTGTGGTGGAGGTGGATACTTGGACTTGAAGGCGAACAAGGACAAGTTAGATTTTGAAACCACCGTGACAGCCGCTCCATCGTACGACGGGGAATCGTTCTCCGGCTATGAAAATAGTACCTGAACCTCTATTACACGGCGTCGTTTTAATTAGTCTTTCCCGCCGTATTGCTCTGTCTTTGTGCAGTTTGGAGCGAAACTCATTTTATAGTTGGGCACGTGACAAGCGTGTGACCTTGTTTTTCTTAGTAAACTAACCATCGTGTTAACTGTAAATTACCTGGTTTTGTTTGTTAATTTCTTCACTCTGGTTAGCAATTCAACACGTTTTTAGCTGTCGAGTAATGTGTTAAGTTAATTATCACAACATGTTTGACATAAGTTTACAAGATTTATTTCATGAAACTACATGAGGTTGCCCTTTTTTTCTTCTTTTATAAATTAATGTCTTAATTATTGATACTTAGAAAGGTTATATAGAAGGGGTGGAAGAAATTACAACACTTAAAAAACTAGTTAAAAATGAGTTGTCTCGATTTAATAAATATGAGTTTCATAAAGTAATTCATAATTAAACAATAATTTCATCTAACTACGGTCTTTAAAAAGGAAAATGACGATCAGTTTTTTCAAAAAATGGTATTGACGCCATGATGAGCTCCAAATGATGAAAATATACGACGATCGATTGGGAAAAACAAATCAGACTGATTCTCGAGAAAATGCTGGCTGAATTTTCGGTCGGATCACGAGAGAAAAACATTACAACACGAAGTCACGCATTGGACACAAAATGCTTAGCCAAAATTTTCAGAATCAATCGAAAAACTACCAAATAGACTATCTGACGAAAACTCCAACCACAATATTACACAACTATGATATCTTTACAAAACATAAGATTATACAACATTCTAATTCTAATAATATAAGATAAAAATTCATTTGCAATATACGAAAATCACTTTTTGTGTTGCGTGACTCAACACGCCCTACTAAAACCTTTAAGAGGAGGCGAGGTCCGAGGGTCGTTCGACTTACAAAAGATCACATATTCTGAAATATAATTGAAATGAAATTACTAAATTTTTCGGGGGAAAAAATTACTAGTATCACTCATCAAAAGAAATTGAATTCGTAGTATTTTACAGGTCAACAACTCAACATCAAACATCTCTTTCTGGTTAAAATGAAACGAGAGTGCCGTAGCATAAACTTATGACTTCATCATTACAAAATAACGATATTATAAAAGATGATTTGTCAAATTAAACCCGTGTTGACTATGTATTTGGATTAATTTATTTATTTACATTAGAATAACCGTACAATTGAAATGCGTCATGCTAGTCGACTTTGTTAGAAAGAAAACTTACACAAAACGTACAACCCAACCATTTTTTCTTCTTTTACCCGTTTCTGTTCTTTTTCTAATGAAAGGAGATGACAACTCTTGCTTCAATTTGTATTATAACTTTTATAAAATGTTATTTTTAAAAAAATAAAACATAAAAATTCAGTTGGCGTCTCGTATAAGACGATATAATTTTGATTTTTTTAGCCTCACAAGTTAGAAGTAGCTAACAACCAAATATGCACTATGGAAAGTAGGAAACCCATACTTAACATTGAATGGTAACAGAGTGTTTGGCTTTTGCTAGCCAAAGTTATTGTATGTATATCGATAGAGACGACCCATATTGAAATAAACTTTCATAAGATTTTTTCTTTAAGCATTGGATACTGCTTCAAGACTTGGAATTTCATCTTAGTTTAACGGTGAAAACATTACTCTATACATATTTTTTTCGTGAAGATCATGATTCTAGTCTCGAGATAAATTAAAGACAAATTAAAATTGCATGAAATGTATTTCAGATATGAGATTACGATCATAGATTATGCCTACTGTAATAGTAAAAGCAGAAAATAAATACACGCAATTTAAATATAAAAAGAACTGGCCCTCACAAAAACCCCAACTTCATACAATAGTTACAAACTACAACCATAGAAATGGAAGGAGAATAAAATCCTAGTCCATATATACTAGACATCCACAAATTAAGCATCCGATTCTAAATATTCACGAAAACGATTGATTCCATTGTATTTTCTACAAATTCTTTATTAGATAAAACCACCATCTAATCACATTCCTAACCCCAATATTGCTGCACTCATTCTACATACAAACAAAGTAAGGATAA
>JANIEQ010001580.1:0-61107 GCA_024708375.1 Oxalis stricta | reverse complement strand
ATAATTTAGAGGATCTCCTATGTAAGTTATCCATCTTTTTTACCGACTTCAATTGACAAACTTGAATGGCCCTAAAGCACTAGTCGGGTTTCGAGTTCCGAATTGATCGGCAAGTGATGGATTTTGGTTCTTAATGGCCTTTTAGCTACATATCTAAATTATAATATTGTCGTATTGCAAACCCACTCGATGTGCAGGCACTATTCTCGTTCCCCTCTTTTCCTTTTGTTGGGTGCTTCATGCTTTGGACATGAATTTCGCAGCTACCATTCACGTTTACCATTATTAATTATCTATCCCTTCAGTGAGTATTAGGTTGAGTCCCTGGAAAACGAGATATTCGAATATTCAAGAAATCATAAAGATAGGTTGTAATAGAAATATCCTACGCCAGTATATTTATTATTAAGATATATATAAAAGACAGGAAATACTGTAATCATATCATTAGCATTAGTCAGAGTTAATTTTCCCATACTAAGTTTATTAGATTAATGATTTTTCATCTTTTTTAGTGAGAATGAACTTTTTATGTAACTATACATATCATTATAATTAGATGTCAAATGAACTCCCTTAATACATAATTACCACACTACTATATTACTATTAAACAAGGGCATCTTGTTATCTCACCGAAAAAGCATTCACATATTTTTACCACCTATAAATAGATCAACTTGTTCGTACACAAACTTCATTGAGAGAGGAAACAAGGAAATCATAATGAGGCCGGAAAATTACAGGTGTACACACCCACCCCACCACCACGAGCAGCAGTGGTCGTCGACGGCGACATCGATAATTGAGAGTCTCCAATCCCTTACGTGTTTTGTGGGTTAGCTCTCATGATCATACTCATCGTTATTTCCTTGATTATCATAGCTTGTTCATCTAAAGGCACCATCACAAAGTTCCCGAGATGATCAGAAACCAAAGCGATTATCGGAGATGCAGGAGAAAACAAGGGAAGAGCCGCCCACGATTAATGTCGTCATCATGGCCGGAGATAACAACCCTTCTTACTTAGCAATGCCTCTCGCTAATTGCACTTGTAACCCTAATCACCAACAAGTTTAGTAGTACGTAGTGTTTACTAAATTTTTTTGATGAATATTTACATTGTTTTTAAAGTCTCTGGAATCTGGATTAGCTAGGCTACATGTTGTAAAACGAGCAAAAGGAATGAAATGTGTACAGTTGCTCGTTCAACCCTAGATTATATGGTTTATATACATGTACGGAAAATTGTATATAGATGGAGTGCAATAACATACTAAGTTTTTCTCTTTAATTGATTTGGTTGTTTTCTGCTCGATGCTTTTATATATTCTAAGTTGAATTTCTTTAATACTCCTTAAATCTTTTGGTAACTGAGCAGGTATGTATTATACTTCAGTCATTGACTTGATTATTTTCCGGACGGAGGTAATCATATACTTATGTAAATTAATAATACTCCTGTGACAAACAAAAAAGTTTGATAGTTGGTTCAAGCGATTACGCATTTGGCTCATCAATAGATGTTATAGATGTGTAGCCATGTAAAAGCTTTAATCCACTTCCAGTAAAGCTTTTTTCTTTAGATATCAGCTCCTTATGCAGCAATTGACAATCACTTTCAAAGATTACTCTGTCAGGTTCATTCTTTGTGCCCAAGCAACTGCCCGATTGGCAGCAATTGATTCTGCCTGGAACGAGTCTTCAGCTAGTCCCAGCTGCCCCGACTCTGCATAAATGACAGTACCCGACGAATCCCTTGCCACAAATCCACACTGGTAAAAGATTAGTTAATACGTTTCTCAATTTATCATGAAAGTTGTCAGTAAAAGAATTTTAAGATCAAGAGCGGATAAAATTAAATTGATTCTATGAGGTTCGGTCATCTATTCAAGGATTTGCTCAAATATTTAATATTTCAAACCCCTAAAATATCAATTCTTCATCGTATCAAAATCGTGATATTTTAAAATTTTAGATTCATCTAATCACTATATATTTAGTTATAAATTTTCAATATATCGTATTTGGTATGAATGAATGATAAAAATTGGCGTCGTGTATTTTGATATGAAAATAGTAACGTTTATCCTATTCTTGACGATGTAATATTGACATTCTAGATCGAACATTGGGGAGCAGCCGAGTATCGTACTTCTCGAAAACATGAGCGGACAAACTTTAATTACTTGGCAAAGGAGTCGCCAAAGTGGTTAAAACTTAAAACAGAGTGAGGACATGAAAGGACATTCAACACGATAACTCGTGTCTAGCGTCGCAACTAAATTTTGACTTGGACTAATGCCACATCAGCACAGAGTCCTCCCGACTGACAATGTGAAACGCATCGAGCAATTCTAACACTTTTTTCTTACAAGGCCTCAAACTTTGTAACTATTCCAACTTTTAGCCCCTTCATTTACATTTATTTCATCTGTCCCTCAACTTTAATTCTATCATCAATCATCGTCTAAGTTCAAATACATTCCAAATACAAATTATGGATTATCTTTTACAGCTTAGTTTAATTAACAAAATTAGTCCATTATAATTTATAAATCATAAATGATGTTCCTAAAGGTCAAAGCTAGTTTTCAACCGCTAGGTTGATGTGGTGGTTAGCGCGCTAATACAGCCTTAACCATTAGGTCGAGGTTCGATCCCCGTCTTTGCGAATGGAAATAACTCGGTGGCTAATTCCTTACCTGTTTCGTGCGTTGAAAGTTGGAATGAGGGATTAGTCTCACTGCAGTATGATTGTGAGATACCCGGGAACCTTAAAAAAAAAAAGCCAGTTTTCTCAATACTAAGTGAGGGATCAGATTGTATATTTCGGGAAAGATAGAAGTATATATTCGCAGAATGTGTAATAAGCATGTAATGTTGTACAAAGGTTAGTTGAGTGGGTGGTTGTAACAAGTCGTAGTTTGCAAGAAGGAAGGCCACTTTCAATTCCCATTCTCTATTTGTCACCTAACAATACAAATATCATTCAGGTCAATATTAAAACCTCACTTCTCTTCTCTATTTGCAAAACGCCATCCATCCAGATCTCTTCTCTCTTCTTTTGCTTCTTCAAGTTTAAGCTCCATTGAGGTTCGTTCTTTTACTCTCTTCTTCTTATTTCCCGATCGCCCCATTACTTGACGTTACCTGTTGTTATGTTTCTTGATCCTTCAAAATCATGTGATTCGACTGATAATTGGGAAAATATCTTAGTTTGAATGCATTTGCTTATCTGGGCTTGAATATTTTTATCTTTTACCTGATCCAATTGTTATATGCGTGTATTTGTTTCACCATGCAATTGCTGATCTAGATTGGTCGTAAATACTGATTTGAGCTCGTTTAGTTTTGTTATTTGTATAACATCTAATTGATGATTGCCAGAGTGTACAATCCGTTGGTAATCATTGATATTTGGGAAAGCAGTGTAATTTTGTAATCTGGGTTGGTTTTATTTGTATCGTTGGTTGATCGATCTGTCAGAGAAATGCTTTACAAAGTTAAACTGGTTGATCAGGGTTTAGTTAACTGTTTGATCTGTTCTTACTATCTTTTTAGTGGTTTGCATGATTTGGACTTTACATATATTTGTCTTCCTCTCTTTGATTTTTTGAGTCAAACAATGAAAGATGTCATATTGGATGGCATCAATTTTTTTCTAACTGTGAGAACAAGTCTTCTGTTTATATCATTATTCATTACCATTCTTAATGTTAGATCTTGATTAATTTTCTACCTTATAGTTGGAATTTTGTACTTTTCAAAGACACTTGTATTATCGTTGTTGATAAAGGTTAATTTTTTATACTTAGTTACATCATTCATGTTATGTAGCCTATACAGCTGTGTCCAAAACGTAGTGAAGTGCTGATGTGACTGTTGACTCTGTTTTTGGAGTTTGTTAGATTTGGAGCTAAATTTCTGAATTCCTTATATGAGTTATTATTAATTTCTTTCGTTGCCACCATTCCCCAAGAAATCCTATCTTTGCCAAGGTGTTAGGTTCAGCAGACACTATGCTGATGTAGATGGTTTCCTACTAGTAACATGGACTAAATGCTGCATAGTTTGAAAACTACTGGTTTATGTGTTCATTTTCTTTTAATGAGAAAATCCTCATTAAAAGTGTCTTCAAATCTAACTATGCACTTTATCTTTCATGGGCACAAAGAATTTGGTGGAAAAAAGCTTTATCTTTTTTTGGTTTCTTCCACTCCTTTTTGTACCAACTTCTGTTATTCACTAGCTATCCAATTGTTACACAGGGGAAAACATGGTTACACCTCCAACAAGGATCGGCATGGCTGGTCTTGGTGTCATGGGGCAAAATCTAGCCTTAAACATAGCAGAGAAAGGCTTCCCGATCTCTGTTTATAATAGAACTCCCTTACAAGTTGACGAGACAGTCGAAAGAGCGAAACAAGAAGGCAATCTTCCGGTATTTGGTTTCAACGATCCTGAATCGTTTGTTCAGTCAGTTCAGAAACCTCGAGTTATAATTTTGCTCATCAAGGCAGGTGCACCAGTTGACAATACTATAAAGATACTCTCTGAATACATGGAGAAAGGTGATTGTATAGTTGACGGAGGTAATGAGTGGTACGAAAACACTGAGAGAAGAGAGAAAGAGATGTCGGAGTTAGGTTTGCTTTACCTCGGAATGGGAGTCTCTGGTGGAGAAGAAGGTGCACGTAACGGACCGTCTCTAATGCCTGGTGGTTCCTTTGATGCTTTCAAGAACATTGAGGACATTCTTGTTAAGGTTGCTGCTCAAGTTGACAGCGGTCCTTGTGTGATCTTTTATCGGAACTGGCGGATCCGGCAACTTTGTAAAGATGATTCACAATGGCATTGAATATGGAGACATGCAGCTGATTTCCGAAGCGTGTGATGTCCTGAAATCAGTCGGAAAGTTGTCGAACGACGAACTCCATGATGTTTTCTCAGAATGGAACAAGGGAGAGCTTCTCAGCTTCTTGATTGAAATCACAGCTGATATATTTTCAATCAAGGACGATAAGGGAGATGGCTATTTGGTTGATAAAGTTTTGGATAAAACTGGGATGAAGGGTACCGGAAAATGGACCGTGCAGCAAGCTGCAGAGTTATCTGTCGCTGCCCCAACGATTGCATCTTCTTTAGATTCAAGGTTCCTTAGTGGGTTGAAGGAGGAGCGCGTAGCTGCAAAGCCTTCAAATCAGGTGGTTTCAAGGATATACAAACCGAACAGGACGTGGACAAGGCTAAATTTGATCGACGATGTTAGGAAGGCACTATATGCATCCAAAATATGTAGCTACGCGCAGGGGATGAATCTTATCCGTGCAAAGAGTACCGAAAGGGGTTGGGATTTGAAGTTAGGAGAACTTGCCAGGATATGGAAAGGCGGTTGCATTATCCGTGCTGCATTCCTCGACAGGATTAAGCAGGCATATGATCGCAACCCCGATCTAGCTAACCTTCTAGTAGACCCAGAGTTTGCTAAGGAGATGATTGAACGACAGGCTGCATGGAGAAGAGTTGTTTGCCTAGCTATCAAGCTCAGGTATCAGTACACCAGGAATGTCCTCTAGTCTTGCTTATTTCGACACATACAGAAGGGAAAGGCTTCCAGCTAATTTGGTCCAAGCTCAGCGCGATTATTTTGGGGCCCATACATATGAAAGGGTTGATATGGATGGAGATTTCCATACTGAATGGTTCAAGATTGCCAAGCAACTAAAGAATTAGGGTTTTTCTCCTGGCCTGTATTCTGCGTAATCCAATAAGAAGAATCAATTCCGATGTATTGAATTGATTTAAATGTTCCAGACTGTGTTTTATTGTTGTGTGTTTTTACTGTGTTTCAATAGGCTTTAATATGCATTTGCTTCATGTTTAGATTGAAAAGAACAGAAATATTTTTGCCCGGAATATTTTCACGTCAAGGTTATTTGCAGTCCATTTGGGGGCATTGTATTGAAACAAGTAATATTTTTATTTTTTTTGACAAGGGAAACAATTAATATCTGAAGAACTTTTATCTATTCTTCTTCTGCTCTGTTTTATGACTTAATATTTTATCTGTCTTTGTTAGTTGACCTGTCTACTAGTTTGAGATCTTGGTGGTTGTGTGAGATCTTGGTGGTTGTGGTTGGTTTTTGTTAGGAGAGCTAGCTTCCATGAGCATTAGAAATATTCTTTTGGTTTGGTTGGAATGCTTACACATATTGTTTGCCCGTTAAGTATATAGTATTAACTATAAGACGATGAGAGTAAAGACATCTTGAATGACATGGGTATCAATATTGTCTGTGTTTGTCATTGACTTGTCTAGATATTGTCTAAAATGTTGTTGTCTAGATAGAGATTCTTGCAATATACACGTAGACTAGTAAGTTTGATTGGCAGGAAACTTCTGTGGCACTGTTAGTTTTCTTTATAATATACGGAATGGAATGAATGGAATATAATGCATTTTGTTTCTATTAGGAATAGAACATGGAATTACAATTATAAAAGTTTTCTGTTATTCATTAATCATCTAGGAAGTTACGTTACTACATTATAGTAACGTGCGAGTTTATAATAAATAATGGCATGATATAGCTAGCCTAGAGGAAGAGCCAGCCAGCCAGTCATCCCGTACTTTTGTGAATGTCTAGCTGTAGCACTTGCAAATTCCCTTCATAACAGGATTGGGTTGTTATAAGTAGCCAAATATCTTATGTCACCATAAATGTCTTTCTTTCTTCTTAGAATAGTTGGCATTTTGTCTTTCTAAGATTCATTTTTTTCTTCTACAAGCTACCAAAATCACTCTTAAATTAAGTCTTTCCTTCCTGGAATATTTGTATTATTCTTCTGCACTTTAATTATTTGATGATCGATCGATGTGCATGTAGTGATCTTTAGTTTGTTTGCTATACATCAAGCACATGTCTGTTTATGCAAATCCGGGATTAATCTGATCGATGTCGGCTATGAGATATCCGGGAGACCTAAAAAGAACCCATGATTTTTCTTTCATCTCTTTCCTTTTGTCTTAGAAGTCGGTCAAAGAATTTGCTTTTTGATTAGATTTCTATAACTTGAATATGAAGTTCTCTTGCTGGTTTTGGTTTGAGAGAGACTTTGAAATTTGTAGAATCCAGATAGTTTCTGATAAAAAATCAACATATTGCACCATTTGTATAAAGAATTTCTTTATGTATTCAAGTTAAATATAACAATTTTTTCTATGTTTTTGGATGGATACTAGACAAAAACAATTGTTCCGATCTTAATCGATCTGTGTCGATCATTGTTGATGTATATTTACTTTGCTAGCCTTCTTTCTTTCTACTGCTCCATGAAAATTTCCGATCTTTCTTCTTGCTCTTTTCGGTTTTATTCTGAGATTTTTCGGCTTTAGGAATCCTATCTTTCTTAAAGAATCCATTTTTATGCTGAATTTGTTGGTAGTGATGATAACTTGGACCTGAAGATGCATCGGAAGTCATTGAATCGTCGCTCGTTTCATCATCACCGCCAAAATCATGGCTTTTGCCGGCGATGCGCTTCTTCTGATAATAGCTTTTGTTGTGATCATTATCATCGTTTAATTCCGAATATCCAAAAGTGTCGACATCTTCTTGCATGGGCGAGTTGATGTACATTGTCCACCCTGATTCACTGCTACTGCATTCTTCTGAAGAGTGTTTGGAAAAATCCATAGAGAGAGATCAGAGAGAGAGAGAGAGAAAAAAAGAGAGAGACCAAAGTCACAGCTAAAAAATTTCACACAATGGCTTTATATAACAAGAAGAGGTTACAAAATGAGTACCTAAACTAGTTGAAGACAGCTTACAATATTTAGAAACTTAGCAGAAAAAAAGTAACAAAAAGGAGCAATTATAAAACAAGTAGGGCAGCATTTGAGTTATTTTTAATATATATATTTAAAACAAAATAAAAATGATCCATCATTCAAAATGTATACAAAATAAAGAAAGACCTAGAAAAAAATAAGGTATTGCCATTGTCATCTTAAATTGAGAAACCAGCTTTTAGTGGATTATTCAGATGAACCAATTGGAAGAATTAAAAATAAAAAAACTTTTACAGTGAGAATTCTCTGGCTGATAAATGGGAAATACAATTAAAAGACCCCCACATGTAGTTTAAGTCTTAAGCATGTTATAAGCATAGCCTAACCACTTATTCCATGCCTCTTTGTCTTGACAAAAAATGCATATTTTCATGCTTTTCTCTATCTTAAAAGTGATATTTAGCAGAGGGAAACAACTGGATTATGAAAGATATTTAGAGGTATTTAGAGGATCATTATCACTTTTCTCCTTTACTTAATTAGCTCTCGTCTCTCCTAAGCAAAGCTGGCTAATGTCTTTTTGTGGATTATTCACTATATTATATTTTGCTTTTAACTATATATTATATGTCCCATGTTTGCATAAGATCATGGGATCTAATTACTAATTTTGAAAGAAAATATTCGTTTATAACCTAGCTACATGCATGTTCTAAAAATTTTAAATTCACCATCGTACAAGTGTATACATGTTATTAATTTTGGACTATCTTCTTATCGGATAGGAACTTTCGATCACCTTATGATATTACAAATGCAATATATAATTGGACATGTAAATACACTAAAAGTTATAAACTAATTAATATACTTTTTCTATAAATTGGAAAATTATAAAGTTATAATTGAGTACCAAAATATCAAAAACTTCAATATAATATATATATATCACATATATGTCTAAAACGAAGACACGGTCGAAAGTTCATACTCACGAATTCTTCAACATGTGATGCCATCCCAAGCACAATTCAATCTAAATGTATAAGAATAGCTTAGTTATAGCTTTATCTTTCTTAATTATTCTTTACGATCCACTTCAACTATTTTGATCTATTTTAAATATCGTTTTATGAAATTTATGTATATTTGAGGTTTTTTTTCCAACCTTACTTTTATATTTATTTTAATAAATATTTTATTTTAAATAAATATTTATGACTTTTAAATAATAAATAATAAATAAATATATAATTTTTTTTATCATTAAATATTATTTTTTAAAATTCAGTAATTTTCATTATGAGATCCCGAAATTGAGCTGAGAGGAATATATGTTTTGAGGGGACTGTACTAGGGCACGATTATCTTCAATTTTTTGATTAAGATAACTTTGCCCTAACCTTTCTTACTTATATATATATTAATTTAATTAAAGTTAATTTGTAAATGGTAGTTACTTTTTTTCAACCATGTTTATCATGCATGTCGTCACTTAGAATATATAGACATATATTATTTAAACTATATATAAATGGGCTGCATGTGCAAAATTATTTGCACGAGAAAGAACTTTTGACTTGCTAGTAAAAAAAGAAACATGTAAATTATAAAACGAAAATGGGTTGGCGAGCTTTAATTACATTTTGCTACTGTAATTAGGGCTCCATTTTAGAGTTGTTCCCCACTTTGAAAACCATCTTTATGACTAAATCTCTAATCAGCTAGGCCCTTCATATCATTAGTTGAAATATTGTTTTGATATAAATTACACATACGTTAATGAAGGTGTTGTTGGTATAATAATTATCGGATTGAAATATCGTTCGAGATATTGGGGTTGACCCTCCGTAGATGCAGGGAGGACTATCCTGATCCAAGACCAATCAAGAAAACTACATCATCGATATATCATATATCATCAATACAAGTTGTAGTGCTAACAAACAAGAGAGTAGTTTTACTTGTTCTAGAATCAAACCTAGAGAGACGGCGCCAGCAAATGCAGCAAGATAAAGATTGACTATACAATATAATATTAAATATGAGAATCTTGGCTAATCATAATTCAATAAATGTTCAACGTCTACCTTAATTAAAAGTCTAATTAATTAATTAATTAATACTAAGCGATAAGGTTCATAAATGTTCGGTCTGTTACTTAGTCGATTGACTTTTTCCTCATCAATATTCTAGGTTGGTTTCCTCTATTTTAGATGGTATTTAGTTTCTCATTCCAATTAGCTTTAGACTTAAACTGATACATCGAACATTACGCTTTTCTTATTTCTAGTTGAATATTTCTTATCTTCTCACGGTCACTCCAGAACATACCAAAACGATAACTCTTCCGTTCCCATTTCACCTTGTTACATAGATATTCTCGGTCAGGGAGAGACCATACCAAGTGAGTAAACGATAACTCTTCGTTCCCATTTCACCTCGTTACATAGATATTTTCCATCGACAGGGAGCACTACGCTATTTTTCGGAATAGAACTTGTCGATCTCGAAAGTAGAAATGTTGAGGTGGTTATCCAATCATATGATATATCAATCACAACTTAAACATCTCTTGAACTTAAACTTATCCACCAATTTTTTAAAATGCATAAGAAGTCAATTATATACAAGATTGAATGTGGCCTTTGAGAACAATGACTCCACGAACCTAGCTTTATCTTGGTTTACTTAGTAAACAAAAGGATCGTGTGTGAGGGTTGCCGGTGTGACCTTAATTTTTTCATCTCTAAATAGATTATTAAATTTTCATTTGTCTCGATTAGATGGACTGACAATAAGCTGAACACAAAACAGATAATGGCATTATAAATAGGCCACCAGAATAATGTTAACGAAGAATAACCAAAGATAGAAGCATAAATGCAAGCATTCTGTGCTGATGATTTATAAATCCATGAGCAAGCTTTAGATAGCAATATTTAACGACATCGAATTAAGCAGACGACATGACAATTGCAGTTTAAGAACAAGAGCTACAACATTTTATATTTCAGAATTATTAAGATATAAATTGTTTGTAGGAAATGTCAATGATAAAGAATCATATCTACGTGTAAAATAATAAATTACATGATTTGTTTGGTTACAACAAATCCATGACAACTAAAATAGTCGAGAACAAAAACCTCAAAACAAAACTATCAAAAAGCATTTCCTTCATCTTCTGGAAACTTATATCAAACTACCTGAGTTTTGCATTGAAGATTACAACTAGCGAAGAGACGTGGTTCAAGAAGATTTTGTAAGATTATGAAAAGCTATGAACAATTGCCTCAAGTCCCTTTTTCTTGTTTTACTAGGTTGCAGTAGTAGTAGTACTTACCTAGAGACCAAAATTGCACATTTGGACGAATTCCATATCATTGTCCACATATTTGGTCCAGAGACTCTTATACTGGTTCATAGCAACGTCGAGCCAAGGTTTCATGTTACCATTGTAATGGATAACTGCAGCATTGCTGATCACATCCATGCTTATACTTGGATTGTACCCAAGCCCAAGTACATGCCAGGATTTGTCCAATGATTTTGTCAGAGAGTTGAAGGTGATTAGGCCAGCTGGAAGAGTGCCCAATTTCCAGAGAGACTTGTCTTCATTCTGTTTCAAAACATGAATGGAAAAGTTAATTAACGCAATTCACAATTAAAGTAAAGTTGATTCAAAAGTAACTTAACCTTGGGATAGCATTGGATCTAGATCTAGGAGTTTAATTTAATGCACATTGAATGCAAACAAGTAATATGACATATGGTAGCTAAGTGAAAGTGAAAGTATGCTTACCAAATCTTGCCAATAATGGTACTGCTCTGTGCATTTCTGACGCCTCCAAGCATCAAGATCAAAAATATTCATCCCATAAGCCCAAGCACAGGTCTTAGGATTAAATCTTTCCTTAATTAGAGGATTTGAAAAGTTTAAATACTGTCCA
This sequence comes from Oxalis stricta, assembly GCA_024708375.1. Classification (NCBI taxonomy): domain Eukaryota; kingdom Viridiplantae; phylum Streptophyta; class Magnoliopsida; order Oxalidales; family Oxalidaceae; genus Oxalis; species Oxalis stricta. Next base: position 49,359 of record JANIEQ010001580.1, on the reverse strand, counting down.
TATCGATGAAATGAACCAAAACAAGTCTCAACAGCCCCATTCACCTTCCCGTCCAAATCAATCCTCCATAGTGCTGTCAAGTCCTTTTGAACAACCACATCATCATCCAGAAATAAGATCTTATGGAGCTTTGGATACATTTCTGGCAAATAAAATCTCAAATGATTCAACATCGATGAATGATTGGGGTTCTCAAAGTTATTACTAGAAGCATCTTTTGCTGTTGAAGTTTCCTCGGCTTTATTGTTTTCGAGTTAACCAAGCTATGCAACTTAGCAGTCTCAAGTTGCTTCAAAAGCGGCACATAAGATGAATTCAAGAATGTAAACTCCTCCATCGACTTGATCTCAATGTGAGCATCACCCTCCACAGGCCTCATTTTGAACCAAACTCTCATAGCTGCTAAATTCATTTTATCAGTTACGACGTGAAACACGTGTTTCCATGGCTCCTCTGCATTCTTCACCACTGACCTAACCACCACCGACACTGCAATCACATTGTCAGAAAATATTGCATAATGGTACAATGAAGGATCCTCAAATTCTTGCTTTCTAGCATCCGCCACTGTATCCTTATATTTGTCTGGCTGTGAAATCTTTTCCCCACTAACCTCATGGCCAAACAATGCAAACTCTTGGGGGTCGATTTTGCAGCTATCAAACTTGCCACCTGACCATTCTTCTTGGCCTTAGCTAAGGATTCATGCACTGCGAAGATAGTATCCTTCAACTTCTGAATCTTTAACTGATTATCATACTTCTCTTTCGACTCTGCAATCATCGACCTAGCTGTTTTCACTCTATCCTTTACTTCCTTCTCGAATTGCTTCAACACGTCTTCGTCAATGTTGCTTTCAGGCTCAAAAAGACCAGATTTGTAACTGGACTTCGTAGGAAGCTCAGAGAAAGTCTCAGCCAAATCATCAAACAGCTTCAACTGCTTAGATATGTCAATCTTGAGCTTCCTGGCATAGGCAGCGTAAGCATTCACTAAGGCGATGTGGTCATTGGCTTGCTTATGTATCAAATCTAACCGAGTTCTCAATGGATCTGATTTTAAAGCAAAAAGTGCATTTCCAGTTGCCGAAAGAGCCTAAACAAATAAAATTAAGCTCAAATTAACGCACATTCAAATCAAATCACATCACATTGGCATTACATCGAATAAAGAAAGAATGAGGCAATTGATCATATCACATAAGATTAGACGACGATTTCATGTTTACAGCAAAAGCCAGTGGAAGCTAACACAATTTGATCAAAATAAGAAAAAAGTAGATTAAATATACTTACGGAGTCATCGGTATTATCGGATTGGGAGGAAGTGGAGCGATGAGAGGTGAGGACGAAGAAGATAGTGGCGAGGAAGAGGAGAGAGAACATGGCGGAGACGAAGATCCGGTAAGAGAAGAAGCTTCGTAACATGAATCCAATATTTCCGGCACCGGATCCACGGGTACCTCGGACCGCCACCGCCATTGGATCTAATAGTGTGTATAAATGTGAAGAAAGAATTTTGCTATCGTTGTTCAACACTCTGGGAAACAACAAACAGAGTGGGATGTCTCATCTTTTTTTTTTTTTTTCCCCTTGCAATAAGACGCGTCGGTGAGTATTTTTTTTATTTTTCGAATAATTGTTTTTATTTTTTAATTGGAAAGAAATTAAGTAAAGTTTTTATTTAATTGCAAAAGTAAAATTCTGAATCAAATCAATCTTACTTGCATATTGACCTTTTTTTATCATTTTATTTTGGAAACATTGCAAATACGCCCCCTAATTGTTTCCTTATTCTAACACTAAACCCCTTATATTTCACGAACGTAAGATTTTCCCCTGAATTGTCATAAAAGTGTAATATTCCCCCTGTTTAATATAGCAGACAGTTTCATTTAACACATAGGATTTCCCGTGAAGTTTTAAGATACCCTCCAAAATAAATGTAATTTTTTATATATAAAAATTTATATTTATTTTAAGACGAAAATAAAATATTTGTGTATTTTTACTAAAATTAACGGTTCAAACAAACAACGTCACGGACTATTGAATTCGTGAAACATAAAGAAATTTTCATTTGCAGAAGGAAAAAGCTAGGGGGTTATTTGCAAATTATCCTGTTATTCTTAAACATCGGACTAAATGGAGAATGATTGCATCGTGGCTTCTAGAACTTCACCAATGAACTTGATTGTATTGGCTTGTTTACTTTAAAAAAAGAGAAAGTATTGGCTTGATTTTTTTTTTTAGGGGAAGAATTAATATTATTAATTAGTGTGTTGGTTGGAAAGTCGAAATCTTGCAATTTATCTATATTTCGGATGAAACTCGTTCAAATCTTCCAAATCTGACAAAACCGTTGATATTATCGATTAAAATCATTCACGAATCCACTATCTAACGAATTACATTACGGTAGAAACAAACCATAAAGAACAAAACCTAAAAAAATCAATCAAAATAACACAAAGAAAAGACTGATGAATGCGCATTTTCCTGAAACATCTATGACAATATTGTCTCTTTGAACGTCCACACAGTTGGAATTCTTGTCGGAGAAATATTCTAAGGAATCTATTGCATTAGCTTGTTAAATTACAATACTACAAAGTAGTACTATATGTTTTTATAAAATTGAAAATGTACTTTTAAGATGGAAATTCGTTTGACAACAACGTAACGACTAAGAGATTATTTTGAGTGTATGAACGGATTTCAGAAACTTATTTTGAGTTTACGTAAATAAATACGAAAGGAGGACTTAGCCGAGTATATATTTGTTTGAAACTTTCAGCATTGCATTCAGTTTGAAACTTGATCGTATTCAAATGTATCGAGTATTTTTATGGAATAAGCTTCATCCACGTTTCATAGAAATTTCATAGCTGAATCCATCCAGATCACAAGGTAAAGTGAGCATATATATATATGAACTCCAAATTAGTCTGGGTGGAGAACCATATCACGAGCATCCAACCTCCGATTGACTTGATTTTGAGGCATTGGAAAGATAAGTGGCGAAACTACCTCTCTCTTATGTGTTTTATATGAAAGCTGGAATCCGGCGTGGAGAAGGGGGTAAACGACTCAAAAATCAGTGTGTGCCTGAACCAAATTATTTGATCAAAATACACAAGAAACTAAAATTGGGTTCTAGTATACTTTACTGTCAGTGTACTATTTTTACATTCTGTCTAGTTTACATGTTTAGAAACACCATATCTTTAGCATATGACCTCCTATTGATTTGACTTTTGCCGTCCTAGAAAGATGAGAGGCAAACCTACTACTCTTATTTAGGATTAACTAGTAAAATGCATCCTAACTAAGTAATACCTTTGTCCCTAATTATTTAATTTAGGAACGGAGGGATTATGTCTTAACCCTTTTATTTAATCGAAGTACATTTGGATCTTTTAGTTTTGCTTTATGTATAACTTTTATTAGTCTGCTCCGTCTTGTGTTAATAGAAACTGCATATCTTGAACATATGACTTCCGATTAAATTGGTTTTTTGAAGCCTTAAAAAAGCTAAGAGGAATTTTTTCACTCTTTCGTTTCGGACAAAAGCTGATCGTAAAATGCCTCTAAATACAGGGTATATATCAATTACGAGGTAGTCCTGGCAGAAAAACCATATCTTGATCATCCGACCTCCAGTTGACTGGTTTTTGCAAGCCTTGGAAAGTTTAGAGCAAAATTTAAGACTCTTGTGTTTTCTATGAAAGCTGAATATTCTGCTGCATTCGAAATCAGTACTAGTATTTTTCGGATTAAGCTCTTCAATCTGCTTTGTACTCGCAGAATTCTAAGGACCACTTCATTTAGTTCTTTGTATCTGTACAAACATTGCTAGACATTTTCTAGTCGATTTTGCCCCTTATAAAAAAAAAAAAAAAAAACACTGCACTAAGGCAGTTGGATAGGGTTGATCTATCTTTTGGAAATGAGGTACAGACGTAGTACAGTGCTAGTTGAGTTTTTAGTGGACAAGCTTTTCAAAATTGGTTTCCTTTCTTTTATTATAAATAATATTGCTAATACCGTCTAATGCATATATTTTTTTAGTTTTTTTAGATGTATTTAAAAGAAATGTATATATTTATTAATATTAATTAAATATATTTTTTTAAAAGGTATGAAGAAAAATTAAAAAATATGTATTAGTAGATGGAAGAGAATAGTTTTTATTAATAAAAAAAATTTTTTTATGTCATGAAATTATGAGTGAGTCATTTTTGTACATGACAACCCTAAGTAGTGAACTACACCAACTCCACTATCCTTTTTCTTCTTGCCGCATCCATTGCCACTCGTTTCTGCCTCCATCACATTCCAGTTTCTTCTGCTAAACTAAATTGATATAGAAGCTGAATACTCAAATTAGTAGTATAGTCTAGTTTATTATCTCAACATGTTTGAGAGTGCTCCAAAACCTGACAAATTCAGGAACACTCCTATTTATGTCTTATTAATGTTTCACATGAAATGTTCTATAGCAGGAAAATTAATACTAGTCCTTTTCCCAGGTTCTGGTTGTCTGAATGTTCCTTAAAATGGATTCCTGACCAATAATGACACAAAAATGTGTAACTGGAATTATTTTTTATTCTTAGAAGAACAAATATTTATAGTCATTGACAGAGAGGTTTTACTTGTCAAGCCATATTTGAACATTATAAGCATATGAGCATGTATAAGAAACTAACTAAACAATGGTAATTAGTAAAGCCATCTTATTTCATGTTAAGCAATCTCATACAGATAGAAAGAGTAGGGTAAGATGGGTTCTTCTAGTTTTAATCTTACTTTCCAATAATATACCCTTCAATCAAAATAAATGCAAATTTTTCAATACAAATTGTATGTAAAAGTTTTGCATTTATTTTAGTACGATAGTAATATAATACAAAAATATCTTTTTCAGCCATCTTATTAATTAGCCTAGCAAGTCCACAGAAGAAGTGGTCTGACTGGTTTGAAGACTCAGCTCTGAGATTATTATAAGCTGTGTTACAATTATGGACATGGTGATGATCATCCATATTTTTCGACAAAGGGCTATTATTGAGTTTCATATCGGATAACATTTGACGTAGTTCAGAAGTTTCCTCTTTAAGCTGAGCATTCTCTTGAAGAACCCTATCATGGGATTCAGAAACGTGGTTAAGCTTATCAACGAGCTGGTGATTCTCGTTCCGTAACCAAACAACCTGAGACCAGAGCTCGTCGAGATGTTTCTGTTTACGCATACGCGACCTGCGTGCAGATTCTCTATTAGATATCATTCTTCTCTGTTTCCTCTCGTTGATAATGCCTTGATTCTGCTGATCATCTGCTTCGGTCAGAAGTCGAGTTGCTGCTAAAATAGATGACTTGAATTCTTGAAGTGTAGTTGGGATTTGGAAGTTGTAAGGATTATTAATATTGTTATTAGAGAATTGGTTAAGTTGTTGAAAGGCTGCTTCATTTTCCTGAAACATGTTAAAATGAGGTGAGTATGCTGGAGATGGGTTGATGGAAGTAGATATTGAAGTCCTGTTATTTCATTGGACATCATGGCTTGAATTTTTTAAAATATTTCAGGGTGTTTGGATAAAGGAGTTGTAGAATATTTATGATTGAACTAAATTGAAGGGTAGGCTGGCTGAGGAATTTCTGAATTTATAGAGTGGAAAAAGTTGTTCAGTTTGGTCACTATTCAGACATCTGTGGTTAACATCATCAGGGGGTTTTAGACACTTCTGATTATCATGAAGATCATGTCTAAATTGATGTGGATGGTACATTATATGGCCATGTCATGGCTTAATGATGTATATACATGGGTATGGAAGAGAAAATTATACTATTTGTCTTATCACGATCTAGTCGTTAAGTGTAGCTCGTGCTGTAAAAATATACAAGCGGAAATATACATCTCACAAACTCATGAAGCAAAATTAAGTGTAAAGACAAAATTACCCTACATTTAATTAATTTAGTGAGTCCAAAGATGGTGAGTTTGTTTATCATTCTTATGACTTGTACATAGATCTAAATGTGTTATGGATAATAAAAACATTGTTGGATCAAAGTTAAGCTTACGTCTGAGAGATAAAGTACCTTTTATGTATAGTTAATTTAATAGGGGGAAATGTTTAAAAAGCAAGAGAACGAGGTTTAGCAAGTCATTATCAGAAGTGGAGATATGTATTATCTACTGCTCATGCAAAATATTTTACTTGGCTGTTATCTAAGCAAAATTGGATCTTTATGGACGTAATTAAGCAATGGAAGTTAGGAAAATGATCATGTTGTTTCAGAAACTGATGACTCACTAAACCACTTCTAATGAGAGACCCTTTCACTAAATTAATTAACTATAAAACAAAGCTTATAATTGACTCTCTCATTACTGTTTTTTTTAATTAAATTACAATTTGTATAATCAGGTAAATGTTTTTAGGTATCAGTTAAACCATAACGTGTCTTTTGTAGGGAGTGTTGCTATCAGGAGAATTAGTAACCAGAAAAAAAGGTAGACTGAGCTATTCTCAACTTGACAACTTAGTTATAAAATGGCCAATCAGTTTGGCCAATTCTTTGGAGTGTTTGCTTTTTCCCCTATATATACATTTTACAAGACTTATGATTATTGAAAGATGCCCTTAAATTTTCACCACAAAAAAACCCCACTCATAAATTCACCAATGGAGTCGCCATAACTGATATATAGTGAAAATATTTTAGTAGACAGAGAATTGTATACTGAAAGTTGAGTTGCGTCTAAAACATTTTTTATTTTAATGGTATTTTATTGATATGCATGTAAGCATGTTGATGCCCAACTTTCATGTTGTGATAGGTAGCCATAATCTAATTTATCCTCTTTTCTTATAAACTGTATTAGATATTATGGAAAAAGTTTAGCTAATTTTTAAATGATGGCTCCTTTGTCTGTATGTATGTCATGCTCTTTGTTTAATAGAGTAGAACAGTATAGGATGATATTGATTTCTCATTTATGTTTCTTTTTCTTATTTGCCCTTTTTCTAATGAGTACCACTAGTATTTTGATACATTCTGTGAGTTAAGTTTGCTCTTGATGACATTTATAATTTCAATAATTTTCCAAATTATAGTTATCCATAAGAAGTCATAATCTCTCATTTATCATGTACAATAGTAAGTGGGGCCATCTCCTTTTCAGATTTAAGATATTTGAATATGTTAAATGAAAGTATTTTTAGACATAACATGGTAAACAGTCAAGTGATTGATCATATTTGAGATTTTTGAATTTGAGGATTGCGACAAAAAGATCAATGGAGAAGATAATCACAAGGAAAATCATGTCGGATCACTAAAAGTAAACAAGATTGATCAACGGCTCCAAAACGAATAAGGTTCGGTCTAATAGTGAACAAATAAGATTTTGATAGACTTAATTCTACAAGATCAACTAAGATACTATCCTATCTTATGATGAATAGTAAAAGGATTTGAGTTTTGAATGATTTTTATTCATCTGTCAATCACTGTGTTTTATACAGAGATTTACTATGACAATAAGGAATATGCACTAGTCAAGGCTAAATTAAATCCTACGGATATAGTATAAGATATTATTATATCGAGATGCATTGTATCCAATTACGTAATATATAGTGGAGTGGGCTTGGGCACCTTGAGCTGATGTATCTCTGTTACGCCCCTCAAGTTGGGCCTCGTGAACGAAGCCCAAGCTTGTTCTTCGAACGCTGGAATTGGAGACGCGGCAAGTGGTTTCGTGAGGGTGTCCGCCGTTCTGGTCGGCGGCGGACTATGTGCGCCACTCGGAGCTTCCCCGACCGGACTTGTTCACGCACAAAATGGAAGTCAATGGCGATGTGTTTCATGCGAGAGTGGAAGACCGGGTTTGAACTTAATCGAGTAGCGCCGACGTTATCGCGATAAATCATCGGCGGTCGAGGAACGACGACCTTCAATTCGGCGAGTAGATGACATATCCAGGTGATTTCGAGCTACTGTATTGGCCACAGCCTTGTATTCGGCTTCAGTCGTGGAGCGAGCAACAGATCCTGCTTTTTCGAGCTCCACGAAATGGGGTTTTTGCCGAGGAAGATGATGAAGCCACCGGTTGAGTGAAATTGATCTTTATCACCAGCCCAATCCGCATCGAGAAGGCTTCAAGTGAGTGGAGATTGCTTCATCGGAGAAGGCATGAAGATTGGAAGGTGAGTTGTGATGCAGCTGAATACCATCATTGACGCTTCCGGCCAAATAACGAAGAAGTCGTTTGACAGCCATCCAATGGTCAGTCGTTGGTTGGTGATCGAACTGAGAAAGCTTATTTGACCGAGAACGCAATATCCGGGCGAGTCGAAGCAAATATTGTAAGCTCCCAATAACCTTGTATGTATTCCTTTGCATCTGTAAGTTCATTGCCTGTGTGTAATGTGAGTGTCGAGCCACTAGCCATTGGCGTAGTAGCCGGTCGAGCATCTTGCATGTGAGTCTATCTGTAGAAGGTCCGATATGTATTTGCGTTGAGATAGGAGAATACCATCTGAATTTTGAATTACCTCAATGCCTAGAAAGTAAGATAGGGATCCCAAATCCTTAATGGAAAATTGACGTGCCAATGTTTGAACATATGCTGAAATGAGTGTAGGATGACTCCCAGTGACGATAATATCATCGACATAAACAATCAAAATTAGTGTTCCTTGTGAGGATTGCCGTAAGAATAGAGATGCATCGGATAGTGAGTTTGTGAAACCTGAGTTGATTAAGAATTGCTCGAGAGCTTGATACCGAGGCACGAGGGGCACTGTTTTAAACCATATATTGCTTTCTTGAGTTTGCATACATGAGTCGGCTTGTCTTTGTCTATAAATCCTCTTGGCTGCACCATAAATACATGTTCAGTTAGTGGTCCTTGTAAGAACGCATTATTAACATCAAGTTGTCGTAGTTCCCAACCATTAGTAATTGCAATGCTAAGTACAATTCTAATGGTTGTTGGTTTTACAACAGGGCTAAATGTCTCAACAAAAATCCACTCCAGGCCGTTGATGAAAGCCTTTCGCCACCAATCGGGCTTTGTACTTGTCAACGATACCATCAGTCCTTCGTTTTATACGAAAGATCCATTTACAAACCAACCAAATTTTGTGCCTCAGATGATGGAACCAATTCCTAGGTACCATTTCTCACTAGAGCATTGAACTCATCAATACATGCATGTCTCCATTTTTCATCTTTCAGTGCTTGTGAAATAGTTGTAGGTTCATAAGAATCGAATGTAGAAATATGTCTTGTGAGACTTAGCTTTTGTGATAGGCTTGCGTATATTGTTTTTCCCTCTTGTGATCATAGAGATGAGTAGGTGGTGAATGGAATTTATGCTTGTATGAGTCTGGGATCTTGCTTTCTTGTGATTCATTGACATGTGGAGATGGTGATTACGTAGGTACAACCGACATAGATGGAGAGCTGAGTGGTAGTGTTGATGCAGTTGAGTTGTAGCCTCGCTGTCCGTGAGTGAGTGATCTGTGCTGAATTTGAGCTTGTAGGATTGAAATGCTGCTTTCGTGTGATTCACTCGACATGTGGAGATGGTGATTTCGAGGACAGTCAACGTGGATGGAAAGTGGAGTGGCGATGCTGGTAATGTGGCGGTATCCAGCTATCGGTAGCTATGCCGGATGGAGACGATGAGACGTGGCTTTAAGCATTTCTGGTAAGGAAACACATTTTCTACAAACCGAACATGACGAGATGTATATATGCGATTATGTTGTAAGTCTAGACATAAATAGGCACTTTGAGTAAGTGAATATCCTAAGAATATGCATGTTGTTGAATTTGATTCAAGTTTATGACTATTGTATGGTTTCAGCCAGGGATAACATAGACATCCAAACACTCGTAATTTGCAATAGTTAGGCTGAATTTGAAACAAACAATAGTAAGGGCAATGCATGTGTAGGACTGGTGTGAGGCAATCTGTTTATTAGGTATACAACAGTAGAGAAGGCTTGTGGCCGATAGGATTGAGGTAGTGAAGCTTGAGTGAGAAGAGATAAACCTAGTTTCCACTATGTGAAGGTGTTTTCTTTCGAGATGCCGTTGTGTTCAGGGGTGTGAGGAGGTGTTGTTCGGAATGATATGCCATTGGTAGCTAGGAATTCGGTGAGAGCTATGTACTCTCCCCCATTGTCCGAGTAAAGAGTCTTAAGAGGTAAGCCAAAATATTTTTCCGTGATAGCTTTAAATCGAACAAACACATCTTTTACTTCGGACTTTTTCCTCAAATGATAAATCCATGTATAGCGAGTATAATGATCCACAAATATGACATAGTATTTATAATTTTCATTTGAGAAAATCGGAGAGGTCCAAACATCGAGAAAATAACATCCAAGGGTTGTTTTGACACAAGAGTAGATTGAGAGAAAGGCATTTTGTGACTTTTATTTGATAAGCATGCATTACGATGAGTTTGGGAAGAAGCTAACTCGTAATTTATTTTGATACGAGACATGCTTAACAATGGCTTGGGCCGGATGTCCTAGCCGAGAATGCCAATCTACGACGGAGGAGATAGTGGATGAGAAAGCGATGGGAGGTTGGGATTGGACCGGCCACTCATAAATTCCACCATTAGGTTGCCCTCGAAGAAGTACCATCCCTGTTATCGAATCCTTCACACGAAAACAACGAGGTGAGAACTCAACCACGACATTATTTGAGACACAAAATTGATAGACAAAAATAAGATCCTTCTTCATTGAAGGAACATATAAAACATTATCTAGTTTGAGGTTTCGTCTTTTGTGTGAATTAAACTCGCTACCTGTATGACTGATATTTAAACCAGTTCCATCACCAATAATAACATCCTCTCGGACCTGTGTAGGGCCGTGTATGAGACAAATTGTTGAGGTCACTTGTCACATGATGGGAGGCACCCGAATCGAGGATCCATGATGTTGGAGATGGTGTTGCGACCGAACTAGTGGCACCTGCAAAGTGAGCTCTCGGCTGCCGAGGGTGTTGATTGATTTGGCGCAACAGGAACCATACGGAATGAAGGACAACGTCGGGCAGAATGACCATGCACACTATAGATTTGGCATTTGCCAAGATATGGTCGTGGTTGATAAGTGGAATTAACATTGTGAGACCAGGAGTTGTTAGAAAAATTACCAGTATGGGCTGTTTGAGTATGAGGTGGTTTTGCAGGTGATCCAGGCAAAGGATCATGATGTCGATAGGCCCGATGTTGACCCGATGGACCATGTGGACGCCAGCTGATTGTTCGATGGGTGACCATGATTGGATCGACGACCTTGTGGTCGAGCAACATAATGGACGAAAGCTGGAAATTGGTCGGAGCACTGTTAAGAGCATCGACCTCAACATTGAGTAACTTCTCGTGTAGATCATCAAACGAGATTGAGTCATCACGATTATGAACTTGACGCTTGACTTCATTGTAAGTATCATCTAGCCCTTCAAATACTTTGTCAGTAATGTCATCTTGATCCATGGGAGAGTCCAGGAGAATTAGTTCATCCACTTTTGACTTGATTTGCTTTGCATATACTCTGAGATCGAGTTTTGTCCTTTAACAATGCGTTTGAGTTGTGCTTTCACCTTTTTGATTGTGCCACGACTAGGTTTGGCATAGGTTTTGGCTAGAATGGACCAAGCTTGTTGAGAGGTTTTTGCCGAAGCAATGAATGGTATGATGGTCGGAGATAGGGCACCGATGATGGTGTTGAGTATGAGTTGATCCCTGACGCTTCCAAGGAAGATACTCGTGGATTAGGAATGGTGGTATCACCGGATTGTATTGTGGCAGCAGGGACATGGTCGGCTACCATCAACATAGCCGAGAAGATCATATGCAAAAAACAAGCTCTCAAACTGTAGTTTCCAGCGAGATGTAATTGGTTGATGTGAGCTTCAATGGGGCCTGAGCCGCGACATTGAGAGGAACGAGTCCGTTCAGGTTTGTGTTGGTGAAAGCATTGGTTGTTGACATTTTGGAAACGAAAAAAAAAAAGATGATTCCCAGAATTCGACGTTAGTCAAAGAATAGCTCGGTACCATAAAAGGATTTGAGTTTTGAATGATTTTTATTCATCTTCGATCATTGTGTTTTTATACGAGAGAATTCCTACTACAATAAGGAATATACACTAGTCAAGGCTAAACTAAATCTTAAGAATAAGTATAAATATTATTGTATCAGATACATTGTATTCAGTTATGTAATATATGTGCGAGTGGGCTTGGACGTTGCTTAGGCTGATGTACCTACGGTAAATAGATGAGTAACTTTCAAGTAACGAATGAGAACGTTTTGAATCAATACCATAAGAGACTCGATCCATAAGAGTTGTGTATAAATAGGAACAAAGCCTCTCTCATTTCTTACAAACACTGGAACAGAATATAAATAGATTTTTAAATTTGAAATAGAGAACACTATTCTCTTTATTAGCCAAACCGATACTAATTCTTATCGTTTATAAACACTTTTTACTCAACTCTTCGGTCAAAGAAGTAGAGACTTTTTATACACAATTGTGTGAGTATAGTATGTCCTGGAGATAGAGGAATTATGAATTATGTTGGTGGGCATAATCAATTTAGAGTCGTGGCATGTACTTTGAAATGCAATCTTCCACTAAAATGAAAACACACAACACCAAAGGCCATTGCCATGTTTCACTAGAAGTCTAGGTTTGGAGTTAAGGGCTGAGTGGCCAAAAATATTAGTCAACAATATCATTAGACGAGATAAAGACCACTCTTTCTTCAGTTTCTGGTCGTGTGATTGTTCTTTGGCTTATTTCATCATCATCATCATTTTTTCTAACATTCATTTCCTCAATGTTTTTGTAGTGGGGACAAAGTATAAAGGAGGAGCAATGAGTAGATTAAAGAAGATTAAGGTAAGTATCCTTTTTTTGTCCACCTGATACTTGTATTGTACATATCATTCAGGTGAGATTTCGATTTATTCTCTGCAATTTGACATATTAAAGCTGAAATTGACTGCAAAATTCATTTGGTTGGAAATATAAATGAACTCATTTTTTCCGTAAAATTATCAAGCAAAATTTATTGACCGTAGCACCTATCAGGCCTCGATAAAATCATCGGTGTAAGGTAACTTTCCGAGGCTTGTTTTATCCTGCAAAAATCATGTCTTTGTAATATCTGGCAACTCCAATGATTTCGGTCCGATCAGTACGATGAAATCTAGTGACTTGATTGGAGTCCCTTCAACAGAAATCGTGTACCGATCTAGCCAACCATATCCTACAAGATTTTGGTGTCTAAGGCTGTCACAAAGTTATGAAAAAGAGCAGAAAAAGAATGGAAAAAAGCTGATTTGTACGTAGTTTTTATCTTGTCTCCAGCACTATTAATTAACATGTTTATTAATTTTGCAGGCTGCGAAACTATTAATCTGGAATAATAATATTCACCACAGAAGACTCAATCATAGAGCCGTTTTTGTAATGCAACTTGCTTGAGGTGTAGTCAATTAATCAAGACAAATGCCTTTGTGCCATTTTTATTTTATCTTTCAAATTGTAAGATATAAAGATTATGCAAAATGAGGTATGGTGGCACAATTTGTTGATATGATGTAAATAAAAATAAAATTACACAATACAAAAATGACACAGTGAGTTGGTCTTTGAGTCAAGTTTTGAGTGCGACCTTCTCTTTCGTGAGAGGTGTCTTGTCTTGTGACAAAAGTCATAAAGCGTGCAAGAAAAAGAAAGAGAGTCTAAAGGGAACAAATACTGCCAAGTATAGTGTATTTACTAGTAGAAATAAAAAACAAAATTAGTTTGTTAGAATTATCTGTTAGATTTTTAAACTAGTTGGTTAATCGATTTGTTTGACGGGAAAATTTTAACGATCTTTCTGTCGCTTCAAAAAATCAAAATATGTTTAGATAAAAACTTCATATTTTAGACGTGTTAATAATTTTTTGCCACACTTATATTATCAAAATTCGCTCGTTTAATTATTGGACAAATTTTAAAAATTATTAAAATGTCAATCAATGGTATAATTATTTAAATGAATTACGTATTCGGAAATTTGTACCTAAGAATTTTTCCTTTCAAAAAATGACGTAGTGAGGGTTGTTAGGAATATTTAAAGAAAGAACATTCTAAATAATTATTCTATGTCATCAAGAATTTTCATGGACATTACAGTTAGTTCTTTTTTTTTTTTTTTTACTAATGCGGACATTACAGTTGAAGGGCAATAATCATGTAAAATAATCTTAGTTGAAATTAGTTTGATTTCGAGTAGTACCTTCAATTTAGACAGTAATTTACAAGTTCTAAAATCGATTTCAATAAATTTTAATTAATTTTTTCTCTTTCAAATGAAATTCGATCAAATTTAATTGTAGTAATTACTAACCTACAAATAATAAAATGGGCAACCTTTAGCTAGCTACAACATGAAGAAATGACTAAACTAATCTTATCATAAGATATACATATCTTATCTACCTTACCAAAAAGTTGTTGCCAATTGCCGCATCTTAATTTTTGTTACTAGAATACCCTTGCATTTTGGCTAATAATGGTACAATCCATAAAAATTGAGTTGGGCAATTGCGAAAGAAAATAAAAGACAACACCCTATAAAAACGGCTTTAGTAGTATAAATTTTGTAAGGACAAGTACTTCATGTTTACGAGGTCTAACATTTTTTTCGTAGCTGTAGGAATGTGAATGAATGTGTTTTATTTTATGAGATTCGATCATATAATTCGAAAAGCAAAAGAATCCCTAAAATTTGTGGACGTAGGCAATGCAATGTGGCTAATGTATGTGCCAGAATAGAGAAGTATGCAACATTATTTTAGTGTTTATTTATTTCGGAAATGATATACAAGTACTCATTTTTATTTGCAATAATATGCCTTCAAATAAGATTCAATCATTCAAATTTACATTGTATTTTAATCGGTATACGAGTTTGCTTTGTGGTTTTATGTTGTAGTTTTTCTCTCGCGGTTCGAATGAAGATTCATAGCTAATTTTTTCAAAAATTAATTAGTTGGCTCGTTTTTTCGATCGATCATTGGACGTAGATGGTTTATCTTTATATAATTGAGAACCTTTCCAAAAACAATAAAAAATCGAGACATTATATTTCTTTATATTATTTTATACATATTTCATCGAGTTTAATCTCTAATATCTCTGTTCAGTTAGTAATGGACAACTCAACTGCATTTCGAAAAAATATATATTATATGAATAAATTACACTCATAATTAAAATAAATTAAAATCGCAAATTTTTTTCATTTTGTATCTTAAAATAGATGATGTTTTGATCCGGAAGTAGTACGAAGGAAGGAAAAAGAGGCGGGCTGCGACCACACGCACGTGAAGTAGTGATCGTCATCACCAATGGGGTCTTGACAACCCGAGGAGATGAGATGAGCGTGGGTGCTTGGTGCACCACACTTCTCTTTCTATTCATCCGTCAACTCCCCCTAAAAAGCCATTTTCATTTATAAGAGTTTGTTGCACTTTAGGTCTCTTAACTTTATTTCTGTATCTATCCAGGATCCCTATGCTTCATTTCTCTCATCTCGAGTGCCTTAGCATTGAATCCATTCCACACTCTCAATATTTATGGTTAATTTTGATGTCACATGCCACCATTTATTTCCATTCAGGAGAAAGTTTAAACTTCAAAGACTCAGGTAGGAACTGCTTATTCGAACCATCGCTTGTGTCTTATCGAGAGATGAATATTCAAATCCTGAAAAAAAATAGTATAAATCAAAGTACAAATTTTGAGCTAACTCAAGGATGATAACTCAGAATTTAACATGCTATGAAATTAACAGTAATTTCTAATTTGAGCAACGACCTCTCTTTTTTCCTTCCTCTTTTCTTTTTTTAGTTGGGTGGAAAATAAGTTCAAGGACCCAATTGGTACAGTAAGAAAAGTTTAGAGACCTAAAGTGTAATAACCCTTTTGTGTTATAGTGTTTTTTTGTTCACTAACTCTCTCCCTAACTCCTTGGCTCAAAGATATATATATATATATATATATATATATCTCTCTCTTTCCGGTGTCTTCTCTCTTTACGGTAATTTCTTTAGGAGGCAGTTTTTCGTCTTCACACACACAAAGCTTATTATAAAGGGGTGGCTACTTCCTCGCCATTGCTAGGCTAGGCTTAGTGTCATTTGATCCCCATTTGTGCACCCCATTGCAGACAACATTGACAAATTTATGTTTGTGTGGTACAAAATCAAAATGATATATACATAGCATTAAAGAGAAAAGTTTTGATCAACCAAGGCCCGCCATTGTTACATGTATGGAAATCTTGTTTATTAGGTTTGCTCCTTCCATCTTATTGATCATTGCTAATTTCATAAATAACTATTGTAAATGAATAAATAAATAAATAAATAACTCTTCCATGATACATTCATGCTCATGTGTTTACAATTGTAAATATATAATAAATAAATCAATTTCTTAACGTCACTGCCTAATTATTTGAGAATCTCCTTTCTGTTTATATCATTTCTCAATTGCATGTACAGATAAAAAACAATATATGAATAAATAAACTTTACATTTATAAATAACTCTTCAATGATCGACTTCCACAAACCAAAAGCTACATTTTATTAACATACATTAATGGTTATCCCAAACTCACTAACTTATAATTCTCCCACTAATACACTCACACTCAAATATATTTTCTAATTAATTAATTTTTGTCTAGTGATTTCATCACATATTGATGATTGGTCAATAGAGGATAAGACCATCACCACCACCATGGCTTAAGCTTAGTACTTAATTTAATTAATCACTAAACCATTTAACAAATGATTACTATTGATATAATTATATACACTTGTGTGGTTTATATGTGTTTCAATGTGATCAAAAGATTTTCATAGCATGCATGGTTAACTAATATTTAATTTGATGTTGGAAATTAGGGCTAGACTCTGACTTTAAACCTGCACGCATTGAGAAAAATATAAACAAAAATTAAATATTTCTTATGTTATGTAGTTCGAATTAAGGTCTCAATCCATTAACATATAATTTATTTATGAATAATAATTGAAAGCAGATGTGTGTTTGGATTATATTAAAACAAAATGGGATAATGGGGCAATGGTTTTTACCCACATAGTACATATCTTCTTTTCATTTCTAGTCGGTGTTGGGAACAAGTTGAAATCTTGAACATTGTTCAAAAATCATATCTAGTCCTCAGTGTCGTGCCTCTGTCCCAATGTAAATGTCGACTTGTTTTAGAAAAATATAGGGACCTACAGACATGTTTTATAAAAATACAGGGCCTTATGAATGTAATATAATCCCATACGATGCATATTCAAGGTCATATATGCTAGCAGAAGAAGCAGAGATACCTAAACTATGAGTACTAATTTTTCATCAACTCCAGGAGAGTATAGACTTGTTCGTACAAAAGAATGGATAAAAATGTTGTTATTGCATTCATAAACTTCTATCAAGTGGATTTTCATAGTCATCTTCAAGTACAAATTGAAGTTTCCTATAAGCATGACCATCTACAACATCCTTCTCTCGCAACTCCTTTAATAGTAGTACGGCTTCTTCAACCTTTCCCCGTCTGCAAATCTCATCTAGTACTGTCTTGAACGTAATGAAATCTCCCAACACGCTGTTTCTCAATCATTTCCCAGAGAAAATTAACAGCATCCTCGATTTCTCCGTTAAGAGCCAAAAGAATTCACAAGGGAGTTGTAAGATTTACTGCTAGGAATAAAACCCTTTTACCTTCATCTCATCACACAATTCCCTAGCATTTCTCGTTCGAGCTTGACAGCACAATCCATGGATCAGATAATCATAAGAGAATGAGTTGAGGGAGACATTTATAAATCGTACCCATCTGATGAAATACTCTTAGAGCATCGTTGACACGGAGACATTGCACATAGCCTTTGATCAAAGTATTCAGTGAGAAAATATCAGGCTCGATATGATCATTTACTAGTTGTTTGAATAAACAGCTTATTGTATCCATGTACGCATCATTAATGGTGAAATTGTGCCTCTTACTCGAAAGAGCTGCAAACAAGATATTATATGTCCGGATCGAGGCCGGCAATCCAAGTTCCGGCTGCTTCTCATATGCTTAAATATGTTCACAGCTCTACGACAATTTCCGACATTCTGTGAAAAAATAGATAATCGTATTGTAAAGCGCCTCGTTTCCGATATGTGGAAGAGCAAGCACTTGGTTTACGACATCATCCATTTCTTGATACATTTTTGCAGCACCAAGCTTCTTTATTGTAATATGATAAGTGCAGACATCATGCTTAAATCTATGCTGCTGAGATGCCCAATTGAATAGCTCAAAACACACTAAAGGATCATCTTGCAAAGTTGTAAGTTACCTAACTCTTCATTGGAGAATCTCGGAGGGAGTTTGGAAATTGCTCGTTGAAATCGAGACTCGTCGAGAATCGGTTTGTTCTTAGCATCCTCTCTTTTACGAATTCTCTGTCTAAGAGACCTTGGTAGACGTTTACCACCGCCAGTTGAATAAAAAGACAATGATGTGATTTGGGATAAGTGATAATTTAAAAGGAATTCAAGAATTAGGGTTCATATGGGTTCTAATCAAATTCTGGTGAAAAGGAATTGATGCAGGGTTCAAATTATCACGAAATCCGAAACAAGAGAAAGCTCTCAGCAATCTTAAGCAATCTCTACGAATTATAACCATGCTTTAATAATACTAATAACAAGACGCAAAAATCAGAATCAGCTCTGGAAATCGAAAAAAGCTTGACGGAATTGAATAAAGTTGGGACCTTGAACTGCTAGTGACGATTGCTTAGAGGAATGAATATCAATCTCAAAACTTTTTACATCCCCAAAATTCAACGACGGCGATGCGACGGCGAACCTGGCTGAAGTCTGGCAAAATGAAACTCAAGCACCGTCGAATTAGCGAAATGGCTCCGCTACTACGAAACTGCGCTTACTAGTTAAGGGATATTACAGAAATAAGTCCCTGTATGTTTTGAACTTTGGTCTATAGGTCCTTATACTCACAATTATGATCTATTTGATGTAAAAATGTGTTATAATGTGTGCATGTACAAATTCTTCCTCTGTGTTTTCTGATTCTAGAATGCAATTACATATTTTCTTGAAGAACCAGTTATCAGCATTGAGTTCCATATTATGAGTTTCTTTTCAGCATTTTCTTTACGATCTTGGACCAATTTCTCCATTTCCATAATTTCGGACGACAGCTGGATAAATCGACTTCCTCAGGAGATGGTTTCTTCTCATTCGACTTATGAGACTCATCAGTTTCTCTGATCAACTGCTGCTCAAGTAAAGTAACTTTCTCCCTTAAACTCAAAGCCTCTGAATTTGAAGACGTAAGTTTATCTTCAGCTTCTTTCAGCCTATCTTTCTGTGAATTTACCAAATCCTCCAGTTTTGCATTGTCATTTACTAAGCTTCTGTAGAACACTTTCTTTAAATTCAAGCTTTGACCTCACTTTCATTTCTCTCTGAGTCACATCATTCATCTTGAATTGGAGAAACTCAACTCCACCACGTAATTCCTATGTTACTCCCATGAAAACTTCATGACCATTCTCAGCCTCAATGTACTTTCCATAAGCATCACTCACGTCTTCCTCTAAAGAGAAAACTTCTTGTTCTGATAAAACTAACTTTCGATTCAACTCTTCTTCTAACTTGTCTCTGACTCAGCCAACTTATTCTCAAGATCCAACTCTCTTTCCAAAGATTTCTCTAACATCCTTAAAATCTGTCTTTGTTGTTCTGCTGTCTGCATTTTTATCTCTCGAGACATGTTTACTTCTCATGATATATCTACTCCTGCAAATGACAATAATAAATTCCAAAATTTCAACATTCTACAAATACAATAACGAAATTGAATGGCAAAACAGAATAAGAGACTCTTACTATGATCCTCTCCCTAATAAGGTCCTTTCGAACATCGTGCACTGCATCTTTAATTCTACAATCTGATATTCCGTCTGCTTTAATGATTCTTCAGAATCGTGCAATTTCAGTTCCATTTCCCAGAAAGTATCTCCAAAGTGTTTAAAATGAAGCTGATAGTTCACGACTCATTTACAATTTCTGTCTTGAGAACAGAAAGCAATGTATCCACTTATCTCACCTCGGAATCTAAAATTCCACACAATAGATCGAATTCCATAGCCTTTTCTACAGAATCTACCGGTATATGTATTGCTTCTATGGAAAATGCAGAAATTTTCGAAATCTGTTTCCTGAGTATCGACGTGCATTGTAAGAATGGTTAAGTTGACTAACTTCTCTGATAAACATGCTAAATCCAATTCCAATCTAGTCAAGACATGACGAGCTCTTTCGAATTGCCTCTAGTAATCTCTGATCTATTAGACAATGTTAAGCCTGTCTTATTATCAGAACAGCCAAAGAAGCCTCTGGAAAACGTTCATTTCCATTTCAAATCGCCCCATGTTCCAAGAATGAAAAATCCTGAGAATTAGAATTCACTGATAACAAAAAGCAGAAAAATCACCCAAATCACGTACCCGCTGGATCTTTGGTTCTCGTTCGAATTAGTAACATTGCAAAAAAGTACGTATGAATGCAAGAATCTCTCTGAAATTGCGATAAGCAACAATGTAATGTTTTGTGAAAATTTCCAAGTCTTGAACTCATGATGAATGAAGCATGTATACGTAAACCGATCCTGAACCGGCGGTTCAGGAAGTGAAACCGTTACGATGACATGTGAGGCCGGTTAATGAACATATTGGACCGCATCGATTCAGTTTAGAAATGAACCGGAAATGAATTCTATTGTAGCAATTTTCTATAACCTTGGAGCTGAATAGTTTTCGGTTCAACAATTGGAAACTCTTGTTCAAAAACCAGGTCGATTCGAACTTTCAAGAAATAATATTGGTCCAAGATTTTGAAAAAAAAAACTAAAATCACTGATTTCAAGTCGATTCCTTGATCGGAACCGGATTCAATTGTCCAATCTCGAATGAACTCAGTTCGGTTCAATCCGGAAATTTGAATTGTAGGCTTGTTTAGATAGTTCCCGAGTTGTAGGCTTGTTTAGCTTCTTCCCGAGTTGTAAGCTTGTTTAGATTCTTCCGGAGTTGTAAATCATCTTCCTTGTGAATAAGAATTTACACTGTGTGAAAAGGACGTCAATGGTTGTCTTTGCTTTCTTAATTATCAATGCAAAACAGTAACTTCCAATAATTCTTCATTCTTTTCTTCTCCTCTTTCTCCAATAATTTATTCGGGAAAAAACTTCCCCAAGCAAGTTGCGTGTGCATTTTCTCTCTTTTTACTCAAAGCACCATTGCACCAAGTCAAGTTTAAGCTTTGAACTTGGTTGGGTTTCTGATTCTTTGCTATTTCAAACTTGTTTTCTGATTTTGGAGTGTCAATCACTCAAATTTCGAGTTTTTATCATCTGGGTGTTCGATTAAACAGAAATTCTTTCAGAGTTTCGATCGGTTGGTGCTTCTCCGGTTGTATGAATTTTCTTGTGGTCAGTTTTAGATTCTGCAAGAAAGTCTAATTCCTTTGGTCTTTCAAACTTTGTCAGGTCAGGTGAGTTCATACTTCATTTTTCAATTGAATTTTTGCTTTATAATTACAATATTAGCTTTGAGGTTGAGGCTGCTAAATAGAATAATCACTCAGTAGATTCAGATAGTTGAACAAAATGACTATTGGAAATCTTGCTGCTAAGAAAGAACGAAAATCATCAAGGAGAAGCAGCAAGCAAGTGGTTGATGAGAATGTTCCATTATTGCCAAAGAGGCATGAGAAGAAAACAATGGTTTCGACTGAGTTTAATGGAGCTTCCTTCAGTGGGGCAGTATTCAATTTGTCAACCACAATTGTTGGTGCTGGAATCATGTCCTTGCCAGCCACCATGAAAGTTCTTGGTCTTATTCCCTGGGATTGCTATGATCTTATTCATGGCATTCTTGACTGATGCCTCCATTGAGTTGCTGCTTAGGTTTAGCAGAGCCTCAAACTCGTCCTCATATGGTGGTCTTATGAATGATGCATTTGGGAAGTACGGAAGGATCTTCTTGCAAACTTGTGTTTTGATCAATAACATTGGCGTGCTCATTGTATACATGATTATAATTGGTATGATCTATTCTATAAGAAATATCCTTACATTCTAGTTTTTGAAGATTTTTACTTTGAGATTTCAAACTTAAATTATTTGTTATGGATGGTATGATGAAGGTGATGTGCTTTCTGGAACGTCATCAAGTGGAATTCACCATGCTGGTATTCTTGAAGGGTGGTTTGGTGTTCACTGGTGGAATGGGCGTACTTTTGTTCTGTTGGTCACAACACTTGGCGTTTTCGCTCCATTGGCTTGCTTTAAGCGGATTGGTCTGTTCCCATTTTTCTAAATTTGTTAAAGTCTTCATATCTGATACTTGATTTTAATTTTTTGACTTAGTTTCCATTTTTCTATTGCAGATATCTTTGAGTTTCACCTCTGCCTTGTCAGTTGCACTTAGCAGTTGTGTTTCTTGTTATCACGGTGGGAATTTCAATTGTCAAATTGATCAGTGGAAATGTTGGCAATGCCAAGATTACTACCAGAAGTCACTGATCTCACGTCGTTCTGGAAACTCTTCACTGTCGTCCCTGTTCTTGTCACTGCATACATCTGTCACTATAATGGTATGCTACATTGTTTCCCTGGGCTTGTTCTTTTTGTCAAACTATGGGAATGTTGTTCTCATGTTTATAAGAAGCAACCCTTCCCACATGTGTGATTTTAGCCTACCTTTATCTTAACATTATCATTTATACTTTAGTTCTGGATTGTTGAGTTTCCACTTCCAAGCTTTCCTCAAAACCAGACTAATTTCTTTTCCTGTCAGTTGAAAATTGGCTATTTATTTTGTTACTAGAAGACTCAAAAACTCGTAATTTGTTGTTGTTCTTATCATTGGTGCATTTAAACTGGTGAAATTTCCCATCTTTGAAACGATTTCACCTCCAGGTTTTTGATTTGAGCTCTAATTTTATAAAGTACTGACCTTTTAACCATAATCTTTCAGTTCACAGCATCGACAATGAACTCGAAGACTCGACTCAGATAAAACCAGTGGTACGAACAGCACTTGCTTTATGCTCAAGCATATACGTAATGACAAGCTTCTTTGGATTCCTATTATTCGGTGAATCTACTCTCGACGATGTGCTTGCCAATTTCGATACTGATCTTGGGACTCCCTTTTGGTTCTCTACTCAACGATGCTGTTCGTATTAGTTACGCTGCTCACCTCATGCTTGTATTTCCAATCGTCTTCTATCCGTTGCGGCTAAATCTGGATGGCCTTCTCTTCCCTTCACCACGAAAACCTTTAGTTCAGGACAATTTGAGGTTCTCATGGATTACCATTGCTCTCATTTCTGTCATCTTTTTGGGTGCGAATTTTATACCAAGTATTTGGGATGCTTTCCAATTTACTGGTGCTACTGCTGCTGTTTGTCTTGGCTTCATCTTTCCTGCTTCCATCACTTTGAGGTCAATCTCTCCATTCTCTTGATTACTGAACATGCCTTTGTCGTCGAATTTGATTTTTAATTTTTTCTCGTCTTTCAAAAATTTATTATTCCTCTATTGGTTTTTTCAGAGATCGTCACAATATAGCAACGAAGAGAGATAAGATGCTGTGCATTTTCATGATTGTGCTTGCTGTCTTCTCGAATCTAGTTGCTATATACAGTGATGCATATGCCTTGATCAAGAAGAATCCATCTCCTCCTTGAATGGTCAGTCATGTAGCCAAAATTGCAGGATTTTGGAAGTTTAAGAGTTAGAAAATCTGTGTTTTCTAATGTAGCAATCACCCAAACGTGTAAATAAAGTTTCCCCACGAAATGTGGAGTGTAATTTATGCATGATTTTGAACAACACTAAAAATTTGCTTAAATACCAAATTGACGCTTCAAATTAGTAAAAATATTGTTTTCGTAGAAAACTAGCATGTATATTGAGACATGAAAATAAAATTTTAGTACAAAATTGAGTGATACAATACAAATGACTTTGGCATTTAGACAAGGGAGGCAGCTAACAAGAGAAACTAGACAAGACAACAAACACTATTACATTATACATTACATGATGATTCACAAACAATAATTACGGTTTAAGCTTAATTATATACAAAACGAAATTAATTCCCTATAGTGTTTACGAATGGAACCAACCTCTTGTAATCCCTCCTCTTCCCAAGAGCACAGTTCTCGAGAACACGACCAAGTATCAGCTGAGTGTTGTGTAGAGCCAAATCTCTGGGTGACATACCTCCTGTTGTATCATTTTGTGCCACAACATTGAACTGGAGGGGCCCACTCCGAGCCTTAAACGATGTCTGAGGTGCAAGCATCTTGTCTTCCGCCCCATTCTCGAATTCGTGCGGATGGGATCCACCAGATGTCAACGAACTACAGCTTTGCAAAAGGGCTTCCAATACACTCAATGCCTCCCAACAGAGTGTGCTCTCAACTAACTGAGACACGATTGCGTACATATGTGGGCTTTGAGCGGCATCCATGGATGTATGCTGAAGTAATGCTTTCAGCATCAGGAGTATTACTCGCTGGTACTCGACTGGCCCTTTCTCGAGAAGCCGTAGCAGGTGGCCGAAAGCTAGCGCCGAGTGTTTCGGGAACCATTCATTGCATAACAATGGGGAAACGCAAGCGAGGAGGTTCTCGACGCTCTTGATCTCACCTTGGGAGTAGACCATGAACACGGTAGCGAGTTCGTCCAATGATTTCGCACGGCACCACATCGAGACATTTGCTGCTACCAATCGAGCCTTTTGATACGTGGGACCCATCACCGAGGCGACCGGAGGATCTTGTTGGCAACAGAGTTGTAGGCAAAGCCATGGGAGTAAACCCGTGATGTGCATTAAGAGCCTCGTTTCTGCGTCGCCAAATATCGAGTCGCATGAATAGACTGTGATCCGAGAGAGAACCTCAATAGAAACATTGTGACTCACTGTAGACATGAGTCCTTTTAGAACAAGAGGCTGAACCCCTTCGAATTTCGGAAGATTTCCCGTAGATGGTGGCATTTCGTATCCTCTTGACTCGATGCGTTGGAAGTCTATCCCCAAATCACTACCACGAGTATTATTATCGATCTCATCTCGAGGCATGCTTGAAAGAAGCACGTTTTCTGTTGTTTGGTCGCGGAATGATAGACGGTCGATCACACGTGAGAAGAGTTCAAGAACCTGACAGTAGACGTGAACAAAATCTGTATGCATCAAGGCAACACAACCCCAAAAGAGTTGTGGGTACAGTATCACCTTTTCTGGCTCCATATTCTCCACCATTACTTGTAATGTCATCAAAATCTCCATAATAAATCCTAAAACTGGAGGAGCAGGATTTCCTAAGCATCTATGAAGACATCGAAGTAACGATACACACGTATCGCTCGTTACACTAGGACGAAGTGCACGATAAATCTGGTGGGACCTACAGGCAAGGTGTCTCGATGTACACTCCATGGCCCACTTCAGTGCTTCATTTCCCCAAGTTTCTCGGAGGTCTCCTTGGAAAAATATCGCATCCACCATGCTCTGAACAAGGGCAGATAGAAGTGCTGCACTTGGAAGGTCAGTTTTCACAACTGTCGGATCCTCATTTTCCCACATCATACTTCCTCGTTTCGATTGGACATACTTAATTAGGCTAACGACCTGCTGCTTGTTCTCTCCATCGCTATTCTCCACCTCGTAAAGCTCCAGGTGTCGGCCGGCGAGTGAGTATAACAGATTAACGAGTAAATGCTGGCAGTGCTCTAACACGATATCTTCTGAACTATCCATGGAAACAAATGTAACATGAAAAAGTAGTGGCAAGTGCTCACGGAAATCTTCATCGTTCTCGTATGCGATCTCAGCTAATAATATTAATGCTATATCTGCTTTGGTGAGAGTGTGTTGCTGATGTCCTTGTAAGGCTGACTGAAGTTCTTTGGCATTGACACCGTGCATTCCGACTCCAGGATGCAATACATCTACTTCGCCTGAGTTTGGAGTGTCGATCAAGTAATCTCCGCTGTCCTCGAGACATGACGGCTTCGTAAACTTCCGGTCGAACTTCTAACACCCATCAAAGGCCCTGACATGTTAACCAATGCTGGGATTAGTTGGCCTGACCTCCCAGTAGATACGGGAACGATGTTCAAATCGGGAGGCATCGGACTTAAGTGGGCCCGACACGCTCCGACCCGTCACCCCAGCTGTTCGCCAGCTCAGGCTCCCACTTGTATTCCTGAGGGGCCCATCAAGAGAACCCCGGATTAGTAATGGGGACATATGTGGCTGGCATGTCGACAACAGATGAAATCTGGGCTACTGCAGGTCCCTGAGAGAATTCCAACACGAAATTCCCATTTGCATCACCTTTGCTGACACTGGGCCCCATGGGTTCAATGCTATCTTCTCGCATCCGCTCAGACAATTGACAAACTAGGTGATCAATTGTTCGCTGGGGACATATCCGTGCTAGATACAAACTTACACGCTTGGCAACTGAAAAGTATGTCGCAAAGGCACCACTTATTTCAGCGGATGCATTGGAATCACAATCCTCTATGCCTTTTGTAATCAAGAAATCTAAAACTGGACTTATATTCTTAGGCTTGCTAGCTATTGTGCTCCAAAGTTTCTCGATTTCATCAGGAAACTGATCTCCATGTCGCCATGTCACATAGTAAAGACTTTTAAGTAATCTCTCACTCCAACCAGAGTCCTTGAGTTTCCAGAAATTCAGGTTTTCAATCCATGGAGCCATGCATGTTAGGACTTGATGTTGAGCAATTATATCCACAGCATCAAGTTGCCTCTGCATGATTTCTTCACAGAGGAGTTGGCTTAACTCTGGGTGATCTTTGGCAAGCTTGCATGATAGCTTGTATTGGAACTGCTGATAAGAATCAGGGAGATTACCGACAACAGCTGCTCGATAGCTTCCCGATCCCCTCGACATTATCCTCAGCCCACTCACGAACAGAAAGGGTCTCAAGCATCTGAAGAGCATCATCACGTATTTGTCTGGATGGATCAACCACCTTGTAAAGAATCAAGCTCAAAAGCCTCTGGATTTCACACTTTGGTATCTCTTCGCGCATGTAGACCTCAGCCAGCACACTGAAATAACCATCGGCTATTGCAGGATCAGAGTAGTAGCACTGGATGAAAGTGGTTAACTAGTTAGTGCCCAATAACCAATTGAATAAAGGGAAAAAACACTCCTGGAAATTCAGAAAATCATTGCAAAATAAAAGGATCATCCAGAAAATCATTAGTTAGTACCTGATCAATGCATGCAGGAAAAAGGTCCAAGTTTGTTAGAAGGAGATTCTTTAAACCTAATTTTGCTAAAGCAACACGTTGATGGCCACCCTTGTGCCTATCTCGAGCAGCACCTCCACGCCCATCCCCGATGTACTTGGAATAAGATGGAGTTCTAGGATCAGCTGGAGAGTAACCAAATGGAGCCCTAGCCGCAGGTTCAATGAATAAACTGTTGATCCAAGAAATTACCCTGCCACTCATTTTCCTGGCATTGTCGTCAAAACAAGGTCCATATAAAAGTGATGCCATGGCATTCATGGAAGCCCATTGGATAGCTTCAACTTGTTCACTCAAATCTTTGTCAAATGAAATTTTGTCCATAGAATCTTTAGACCGGACATGCTGCGAAGATTTATATCGTTCAACTTCACGTCGGTAATCACTGACACCATCTTGTCCCCATGTATTGCCCAAGTCGTCACACCATGAGAGAAGAAGATCAAATAACCGCTTCCTGGTTCTAACGTCAAATCTCTCAGATCTCGATTCAACAAATTCAGGGGCTAAGGATCTGAGAACACAAGCAAGTGCGTAACGGAGATGTTGGGTTTCTTGAAAGCTCTCTGTAGGAGATGAAATAACTGATCTGTTTGTTTCTTCAATGAATTTAATATAGTGGATGCGGAAGATTGGCTTGCGAGCCAATAAACCAGGCCAGATACTCTCCGCAATAGTTCGATATATGTTTGCTATGTTGATACGAAGCTCCTCACGGCGGGCTTTCTGACTCTGCATTCAGACAATTCCATAACTTCGTTCATCAAATACAAAACAAAGTAGTATCAGTTCAATCAATTTGACCATCAGTGTCAAATTAACATTCTGAAAATGAGAGTTGTAGAGTAACAGAGAAAATTCAATAATGCCCAACATGTTTGACATTACTGTTTTCACCGAAGATAACTAATAGATAAGGAAAAATGCAGGATCTAAGAGATACAGATGTAGAAAATCACATAGACTAAATTCTCTTAGCAAATGCAAACCCAACATCTAACAATAAATTGCCAGTTTATGACCAACTGAATGGAACACTGAAAACATTGGCTTTGATTTTCCGTCAAACATATACAAGGAGTAGCACTTAAAACTGTAGTCTTGAATAGTCCTCAAGTGAATCATACCTTCCATTTCGGTTTTCCCTCTGCTTCCATAGAAACCTCATCAATGTAAGATGCAAGTTCGCTGAACATGATTTCACATGCTTCCAGATGTGAGTGACCAAGTGCAATGGTGGCTGCATGCTGATTATAGTACATAAGTATACCAAGTCAAGCATAATCAACAAGTCTAAAAGCACAATTTGAAAAGAGAGAGAAGAAGAAAAGAGTGGTAGCTAGAATAATCACTGATCAGTGCAAACTTATAAAGTTGCTAATGATTGGAATTTATATCCTACTTCCTCAAATTTTTATCCTAGTCCCATAATTCAAAGTGACTCAACATAAGCCTTGAAGAAATTTAAATTCAACTTTAGATAAAATAACTGCCTAAATTTTCACTTACCACATGAGCTTCAGTTCCAGATCTAAGTGAGGGGAAGATAAGATGGTAAAGTTCTTTGGCTGCTGTTGAACTGCCAGTTTCTCTAATATCAGGAGGGCATGAACATACGAACATAGCATACATGAGCCACTGTTCCAATTTGTTGTCAGCATCTTGGGATGGGTGTGCCTTCCCACCCAACTCAATCGGCGTAATATGTGCAAGACGATGTACAACCTCTACCCTGACAATTAAATGGATAAAAAATGAGACATGATAACTCTCCTTTTATTCTATCACAAAATTGAAACTAGGCATTCTACCCAAACCCTCCACCGTTAATATCTAAGATCAAGCATTCAAAGACTTTTCTAAACAACCAAACATGTTAAAGTTAACAATTTTAAAGGGCTTGACTTAGGTACACTTCATTGTGTACATTTACACATCCTTCTTTGCATAAAAGTAAATGTACTTTCCAGATATGAGATTAAAAACGTACAGGCAGTTTATGCAAGAAGTGAGCATAGTGTATCTATAAGTTTAATCCAATTTTAAAAATAATTGGTCACCACCAACAGTAAATATACAATCCAAGGACCTAAAAGTACCAACTAGTAACTACAGAGTTAACTTGATAAAGCCACTTTAACAAATTGGGAAAATCGCTTTTGCACCCTAGCTATATTTAACATCAACAAATGAACAAAAGACCCATAGTAATTTACTTACTTTGCATCATGAACAGAGCTCGGGCAAAGCTCAGCAGCGTATTTCACAAGCTCACTTAGACATCGAGCCCATCTGTTCTTATCAGGACTTTCGAAAATTATAGATTGGAGTGTCACATCAGGAGGAATTGCATCGGATTCTCGCTTCAAGTCAAATGGGCTGCCAGAATCCCAATAACAGCTCTGGACAATGTCATCCTGTAGTACACAAATAATGAGATTCAGACTTCAGGAAAAGAAACATCATGCAAATTGCTCAGCACAAGAAAAACTTTACATATGTAGATAAATATAAAAATGTTAAGTCAAGACATCTGACCCCATGCTCTTCAAGGACATCAATAATAAATATGGGTTCTGGGTCAATTCTCATACTACGGTCTGTTAGCTCAAGTGGCATACGGTCCCATATGTCATTTCGTAAGGCACGCACGCAGCGCAACAATTCCAATGCTGTATGCCTTATTTGGCTATCCACAGAGCTAAGGAAGATGAGGCCAACTGCATCTATCTCAGCTGCACGAAACTCTATGTCTCCCAAATTATGGAAAGAAGATTTCTTTGAATCCTTCATTTCTTTCAACACGCTTTGAATCTTCATTATTGCGGTCCAAACTATCATCAATCAGACAAGCTCTCCAAAATCGCATAAGTTCCAACAAGCGTCCCAATGAAGTTTGAATGAGGAGGGGGAATTCATCAGGCAGACGTAGGACAAAGTTAGCCATCCCTCTAATAACTGCAAAGCGGCGATGGGGAAGGTACCGCACAATACGATTCAGTACCTGTACGGCTTCCTCTCGTACACCTGGATCAATACTTATACCATGTTGAGGTATTATTTCAGTGATCTTATCACTTCGACCAACTTCTTCGATCAGGTATGGTATGCACTTCAGCACTGATCGGAAGAGATAACCTTGAGACTTCTCCTTGGTTACAGCATCTGTGAAATATATAAACTCATTTTAAGCGAAATTGTGCCAAATAAAAGAATTATTTTGTAAAAAATATATGGTGTATGGACTAGTATAGTTAAAGAGTATCACAAAGCTAACCATCGACAGAGATTTTAATGGTAAGAAACATAATAAAGAAAGAAAATTGTGTAAACGATAAGTAACTTTCCAGCTAATCTCTCCATAGGTATAATGAAGTGAAATATATAAGAAGATACTGCTATGTGACGTAATCAGTAATCACAATCAATGCTATTTGGAAAACAAATTACCTATGGTTGTCCTCGACGATGTTAACAGAGCCTGACTATAGGTCCGATGGCATGATCTTACAATTGACTCAATTGCAGCCTTAACTTTTGGAATGTAGTGGCCAATGTCATGACCTGCGTTTGCAAAAAGATATAAAAAAAAAAAAGCGTCTAGTGCACCGGGGTTGGCCCTTTTCTTTTTTAAGTCATCAGAAAATTGATATGCAATGCACAGCCACGTCAAAGTTGTCAATTACCTTTAAATATCTCTAAGCCAATATGCTGGCTTGATGGGGACATTACTATGGCAAGCAAAGCACGTAGACCAATGACCTTTGCTTCACTTGCACTATCTTGCTTCAGCAATTCTAGTATCATATGATTCATAGCAAAATCAAGGTTGTGATCTGCTATAGTCACACAGAATTCAACAAGTTTATCATGTTGACCATCTTGAGTAAGCATTCCTTTTCTTAAAACTGTCAGGAGCTGAGAGGTCACGCTGTCTAAGTAATCCCAAATGCGATTTGGCGGTTGGTTAGCAGCATGAACACTCAAGTAAAACCTCAAAACACGATGAAGACAGTCCAGAGCCATGAAACGGTGGTTCTTATCCTGCAGATATGGCTTTGACTGTTAACAAGTTGACAGGGTATGCCAAAATTAGAAATATAGAGGAGAAAAATACATCGTCTATTGATTATTGCCCCTACCAACCACTAGGTAAAATATGACTCACCCTGAGAAGCTTGTAGAGCTGCTCCATGTGAGGGCTTAAGTTGGTGTGAAATATTTGGGGATCTCCAAGACACAGAAGAAGAGTCACCAATGGGTAGCCAACCTAAGGCAAACAGTTCTTGCAGTCAAAACAAAAGATATACACAGTAAACAACCATGAAAACATCATAAAACTAGCCTGTTTTGTCAAATGGAAACTCCATAGAATTAACTTCAATCATTAAAAGCAGAAGATTTTTTTGCTTAAGTTTCACAATCTTGGCCAATAAAATTTCATGCCAATAAATATCTTACAGCTATGTGTTTGCTTTGTTTGTCCATCCATTGCATGAGCTGCCCTCTTATTCGTCCAACAGCTTCATACCACAAAGTCAGTGCACGATCAACACTGGAAGGAGGCCACTGAGCTTTTCCACCCTCTGCCAATGGTGCTAGAATATTTGAAAGCATATTGCATAGAGCATGGTACAGCTCACTTTTACGCTTATGTGGAGAACGGTTAAGAGGGTTTGCCTTGGCCACAAAAGAGGCAGATGCATTCAGACCACCCTCTGTTTTAACCTGACAATTACATGTATTAAATTGTCATGCCTTGTCTCAATCCAAACTTCTGCATAGATGGTTATCAGTCACATACCCCAAGTTTCAGGTAGCGCATCCCATTGATAATGCTCAGTGTTTCACTTCGTGCAACACTAGTGTCGATTCGACGTGTATTAAGCTCCATAAAAAAGCGTTCAGTAACAGAACTAAATCTACAAGATGGGAAACGACCATTTGAGTAAATAGGTTAGTATAGAGATAAAAAAAAGCCATATATATGTCTGAGAAAGTTGAAGCATCTACCAAAAAATCAGTGTCTCAAACACAGTTTAATTGCTTTTTAATAATGCATAGAGATATCCAGACCCCAATGCATGTAACGCAATTACAATCTAAAAAAAATCATACACTAAATGCTTGCAAAAATCTCTGTTCATAAATTAGAGAATCACAGCTACCGAAGTATTGTCAGGTTATGTTTATTACCTGATACGAGATAAGGCCCCTAAGAGTTGGGCAACCAAGTCCAGTAGAAGACCACGTAAATCAACCAATGAGGGATATTCCACCTGGCTGACAACCCTGCAGTGAGATAATATGTATCAGGCGTTGGTAATAATTAATTAATTTAATTTGGAAAAAGTTATGCCTTCTCTCAATGCACAGATCCATCTAAGATTAAACAATAATCGGCATCATAATTCTTTACTGATTAGTATAAATAGAAGCCTTTACATGGGAGCCAATTCTTGCCTCTACAGTGCGTCACATTAGCAGTAGCAGTCACCATTTCACAATCAAAAAATCTACCAGGTTCATCCCGAGGCATTATCCCCAAGCATTATAATAAACAATACAATGCAATACTTTTGACTGATACTCCCTTAGCAAAAATTAATGTATGATCTATTTTACAGGGAAGCAGCATCAATTAACTTATTAGCTGTATTGACAGATTAAACCTAAGTGAAAAACATAATCTAAGCAGCATATTTTTTAGGAATGTTCTAAATCTGTGGGGTGAGACCTACCTGTCAGCATTAATAAGCCAGTCGAAAACGAAGTTTTCAAGTCCAGACCAAAGTTTCTCTGCAAAAGCAAAACTTTTCACATGACTGTAAAAAAGAATAAATTTAGATAAACGAGTAGCAAATGCCTAACCAGTGAGGCCCTCTTGCGGACAACACTCCACAAAGCGAATGCATGCCGAGCAAAAGATGCACTCCACAGCAAGCTGATCATCATTTAAACATATTATTAAACTCAGAAGGAACACACAAGACCTTCAGGGGGCAGAAAAACTAAAATCATTATATAGCACGAAATAGTAAGAGTTGATTGTGGACCTGTTAACTTCATTTTTCTATAAACATAGAATTCATAATTACACCGACGACTGATATTGTTACACGACACTGTTCAACTTGTCAAAGTTATGATATATCGTTTACCACATTAAGTATTTGTAAAAAGTTAATTCTACAAAAACAGCTCTTCACGCAAAATCATACAAGACGGTAAAGTTTGTTGTTTCCATTATGCATCACATCAGCTGGGCTCATAAAAAAATAGAGAAACTAATAATGACAGACCTTTCTTTGAAATGTGGTCGCATCATTTGCTCCCTTTGGTGATTCACTGAAGTAGCAACAAAACAGGTGACATACAATTACCAACTCCATCAAGAACAATAACCGGATATAGAATGTAATAATACTGTTTAGCAGAAAACACAGGCACTTTCTAACCTTTCTCTCCATCTAAGAAGAGCTTCCAATAGAGGGACAGGTGTATGACGCGCTACCATAGCTAATGAGTCTAACACTTGCTCGTAAGCAGGGTCTGAGGGCCGAAGATATTGTCCATCCTACAAACTCCCCAAAATTATCAGCAAAAACAAACACAAATGAGTGTCGAATGATCATATACCATCTTAACATTTTTCATTACAATATATATATATATCAATGTAGCTGAAAATGAAATCAAACCAATGTCTGAAAAAGCGATGTAACAATGTAACTGCATATGAAAGAAAGAATCAATCAAAGGAAAAGTAGAAAAGACCTGAGCTTGAGCTGTTTCGATTCGACGCCTTGCCAGTGGAAGAAACCGCTGCAGAAGTGCATCAACAATCAGCTTAGCAGCGCTTCCTGCCTTCATCTTTACTAGAAACCCTAAAATTTGAAAACTGATTTAAGGATTTTGGATAATTTCATACTTCAAAATTAAGAAACAAAATCAAAACAAGTACCTGTCCTGGCTTTAACTTATGTGAATTCCACCTAAATAGTTCAATGCGTAGCCATAAATATAGTATGGGCGTTTGCAACACACCCACGCAGAGAAGAGAAAAATTCGAAGCTCGATCGATCCAAGTGATGAACAGTAAAGCGTTCGTTCGTTAATGGAAGTGAAGATTGTCGAAAGCTTGAAGACAGTTGGAATTTTTTATTTTATTTTCTTCTTCTTGCGAATAAATAGAATAACAGTCCTCAAATGTTTTCTAAGTTTACATATAGATCCCTAACCTCCTCCTTTTTTTCCTTTCTTTTGTGTTCTTCACTTTCTTGTTTTTCTTGTTTTTATATCTATTTTCGTATTTTTTATTTTTGTGTTCTTCCGTCATTATTTTCTTACTTCATTCCATATTTTTTTTGGGGGGCTCTGAATCTTTTAGTATCTCTCATATATCTATGTATATTGATTGTCGGAATTCAGGTCAAGAATTATTGAAACGTTATGGCTGTGTTACTGAGGAACCAGGCGAAGAGTGATTGCATTCTCAGATGCCAGCACATTTCTGCCCAGCTGCCCTGCTTAGTTAAGGAAAATTTTCCCATAAAATGGAAGATTCGTTGTGGAGGAAGATTCAAATTAAAGTTCTAAAATTTCGGGAAAACGTTTTATATTTGAGAACTTGTAGATTTGTTATTAAATGTTGTTCGTTCATGCCTTTTTCTTGAAATGCTGATATTATGGTAGGCTATGTTGTTCATAGACCGTGAAGAAGATGAAGGTCTGGAATCAAAATTTCGTGAGATTGCTAAGAAGAATGAAAAACGGGGCTTAGGTTTTTTGTTAGGGGAACTTTCTAATAGCTCTCTTGCATTTAAGGTTAGCATCTAACTTGTCTGCCTCACTAATACTGGTAAAGTAAACGTATACTTTGCATTGTGATGTTTACTTGTTTCTATTGCGTTGAGTTACAGTATTTTGGTATTGAAGAAAGCGAATATCCTCTCATTGTTATCTGGAATCCCTATGGAAAAACATTTACGAAACTATATCTACAGACATGATTATGACATTGAAGCTTGGCTGGAAGATTACAAGGTATCTACATCAATCAAATCACTTGTTCTGCTTGACATACTTTCTTGAGAATACTCATCATTTACATTTGTTCGTACATTTAACTGGAAATTATGCAGGCAAACGGAGTCACAGAATATAGGAAATCTGAACCAATCCCTCATGATAATGATGAAATTGTGAAGACGAGTTGTCGCTTTGAACTATGAGGAAGATTCTCCATTCTGACAACAATGGTACGTATGAAATTATTGTATTCATTAGGTGTGTAGAAGTAGTGCCTGCCACTTGACTTGGTAACTTGTGGTATGGATTAATTAAGTTGTATGCATTGATGTTCTTACCCATATTTATGTTTCTATTCAAAGTTGATGTTTTTTCCATTCAGTACTTCTGGCAATATACCATCCTGAGTTTTGGGAATGGCCAGATGTTGGTTCAACTCTGCATTATGTTGCCAACCACTTCAAGGACAATCCTGATGATTATCGTGGCGTTGTAATTGCCAAGTTGGTAAGATTGACATGAACTCTTGCTAAAATCAGTTCGAATAGTTGTCTAAACTGATGAATTCTTGTCAAAATCAATTGAGTTATCTTTCAAAAGTTGTGTGTAAACTGTTTTGCTGTGAATTGTCTTTTTGTTAGGATGAAAGTGCCAATGATATTCGTAGTCAATATACGGATGATCTAAAGACGGTTGGAACTCCACAACGCTCTACTTCTTTCCGGCTGATAATGGGCGTATAGTTCCATACAAGGGTCCCATAGTCAAAGGGTGTTATTGATTGCATTATGAAGAATTATGTTCAACCGACAGATGCCTTCTAAGAAGAAGAAATGATCGAAGCTTAATTGATTTCTCTATGATATTATTATTGGGTATATCAACAAATATGCTAATACCGTTGATTTAGTTTTATGTATTTAGTTTCATGAACAAATAGCTCAATGCTCGCTTCAATAATTAATTTTGATTTTCCTTTATGAGTTAGTTATTTTCATTGATGCAATGTCCGAAGCAAAATCTAATTATCTATTTATTTAAATGAACATCATTAGAGGTTGCCACAGTTAATAGAGTAAAATTTGGTTAAGGAAAAATAATTGCAAATACTCTAGAGCAACTGTTCTATCATCCATATTACATAAATAACAGCTCACTCGTGATCATTAGTAATGTAAAGCGGAATGAGAAATGCTATTTACTTATCATCCCCTTGTAGTATTGCTCTATACGATATGGAATGAATACGTTTAAAATAAGATTAGCATATGTAATGCCTTTCAGAGGTAATCCAAAATATAGATTAGCCAATGAAACTGTCAAAACCAAGCAGCAGAACCAAAAGCATCATTACATCAAAAGCAATTCACTTTGAACCGATTAAGTTGTCTCAAGAAGCAAAAATATAAATTGACTATACTGTCATATTCAAGAAATAAACTAACCTTAACCGAGGCCTGTTGGACAAGCGTCATCCGGTGGGGTTGAATCCTGAGTCTCCATGGATGGAAGGACTGCTCCATTGTGTAGTCCAAAACCAATAAAAATAATACACTAACCCTTTTGGTCAAATTCTTTTCTTGATGAAGTAAACAAGCCCTTTTTTGGTGATGCCATGATCAACATCATATTTGTATGCTTCTATTTGATCTCTGTGTGCCTTTCTTGATGAAGAAGATGGTTAGAGGGTCTCTTTCACCAAGAGTCCTTAAATCATGTAAATTGAGGTTGCAGGAAATCTCGGATCAGTGCAATCATGATCATTTATCCTCTCTACGTCCTGTGAAATTTATAAACCCTTTTAAGCTGGGAATTTAATTTTAACTTAATACTACTAAATTATCTATGCACTTATAAAATTTCTATGTCTACAGTAAAATCAACGACTTACCATCATGGCAAGAACAACGTGACTGAATATGTCTCCCAGATCCCAAAAAATTGACTTTGAATGTAAGGACTCAACATCCTCCGACCAAACACATTAAGAATAACTGAATCAAAGAAACTAGTTGCATCAAATTTTGTTTAGGAACATTAAAAAATATAGATATGTAGTAATAATATTATCACTGCACCATGTTCGTTAGATTCCAATACTATCTTTCGGAACTCGAAATCACTCCAAATCAATCTGCAAGTCGTGGTTCTGGTAAGCGTTTCCCGTATTCCGCGTACACCAACATGAACATGAACATCAATAATTTCATGTCAACTCAAACATAAAAAATATCACAAAAAAATAAATATAACACAGAAAATAAGGAGTCATACTAATGTAACACTTAGAATCACAATTTGATCCCTCTCGCCTCCAAAAAGTTCAGCAGCAACATCTTCTTGATACACAATTACTTTAGCCGGGGATACATCACGATTATTCTGAATGAATTGAATAATCATCTCTCTTTAGTTTGGAGACCATGATAAATATTCAGCTTCTTACTACCACCTCATCTTGAAGCACATGGTAGGATATTCTTCAACATCATGATGAGGACGATAATTTGGGAGCTTTCTTCGAATTTCATGTTCATGTTTTACTGTAACAATAATCGTAGCAAATGCGGTTAACATAAATAAATACAAGGAGGTTGAGATATTCTATACCATTTCGTACAAATTCATAAGAAGTATTATTTATTAAAATTTAAGAAAAAAATAGATTCAAAAATTTCGAATTTAGAATTGATCATCCTCGCAATAACAACATCCTTTTCTTTTTCGAGGCGGCATGCGACATCGTCAAGAATAGAAGGCAACAACCCCACACAGGTCTTACACCAACAACACCAAGGACCGAACAACATGAAAACTAAATCAAATGAAACATTATCTCAGCATAGGAAACATTATTCATGTAACGAGTGAGAGAGCTTGCGGTAACATCCTTCACAAGATTCAGTAGAGTGTGGACATCAACGAGGTCTAAAAGGCACATAAAACAACATTAGTTGTAAACTCAAAAAAAGGTGTAAATAATTTTTAAAGCTATGCATACCTCAATTTTACATCGTACAACGTTCACCGTGAAAAGTATGTATACCTCAATTTGAATACATCGTATTGGATTCCCCATAACTATATGTGGATTGTTAACCATAAAATATAACTACATTGTTCACCCCATGACGCACCCACACACCCAACACGAGTGTAAGGCTATGACATTTACACATCACGAACGGACTTCGGCTTTGATACCATGATAGGGAGATTTGCATGATCATCATAAAGAATATCGGATTTATAACTCGCTTGATGTGGGACTTTAAACTAAAGAGTATATTCAACAAAATTTCAAAGATAAAGCTTGAAATAAGTATATGATGGAGCTGGTTACAACGCGCATAATATAAAAAACCACAACATAAACATACAACAAAATATTACATTCGAGGATACTTACAATCACTAGTCTTAATCATGTGCAAGTGTCTTTGCAATACGAGTATTGACATTTGGAAAAGTACTACATATCCTTTGGATGCAGATCAACCATCCCTCCACTCGTCAAGGGACCTGTATTCTTGCACTCTGCTCGCCCTTCTTCCAAATCAAAATTGTGGGGTAACTATCTACACATTGCAAGTTCTTCTTGTGGGTCAAATACTTGACCTAGAACAACCTTTAAATCCGAGTCCTCTAAATCATTATTCACGGCATCATACTGTATATTAAAAAAATTAAAAAAAATAAAAAATCAAACAATTGAAAACAAAAATATGATAAAGAATACATTCAACAAATTTTCACAAGATAAAGCTGATATACCATATGATGGAATTGGTTACACATGGAGTTCCTGAGATGCATAAATGCATAAATAAACCAGAGACGTTAATTATAATTAACTAACAAAATTTAAACTACAATTAAGGAGAAGAAAAGATATATATACTCATAAGTGTAGAAGTGGAACGACGACGACATCATTATTTTTTATGGTTTCGAAGAAGTTGTGGCGATTTAACGGGAGGATAGAGGTATTTAGACATCGTCAATACTATTGACATGCATAAAGGGTTGACTATTTTCGGAAGGATGGACGGCGATGAAGGGAGGCGATTGTGGTGGCGGTGGAGCTAGCTGAAAGATGAGCTATGGCTGGAGATAAACGGGGCGTCCGGTTTTCAAGTGAAGAGAAATAAAGTGTTTTATAAATAATACTAGTAAGAAGTAATTGTAAATTTTAATTAAGTGCTTTATGATTCCTAATTCGTATCTATTTAATGATCATGTATATATTTTCTAGAACGCAATAGTCAAATGAGATTATTCCTAAGCATAGTTGGCTAGTGAGATATTTGACTAGTACACGTGTGCGTGAATATCTGACTATGTGTTACAAGTTGCTCGCTCAAGAAGAGGAAAACTACGACTCTGACGCGAAGAAAAGCACTCAAACCCAGGAAGAGTGATAATCCTAGGATGACACTGTAAGGGATGAGAATATCCCTAGAAATTAGTACAGGGACAAAAATGTCAAAATCGGAAAACCATGTTCATTGAATTAGGAGAGTGCTTTTGTTCGTAGTAGCTCATACGACATTCCTGTAGATATTAATTGTCAAGAAACTGAGAAATTTCTGTGACTGTTAAAATTAGGTTTCTAATGTTAAGTTGACTCAAATTGGGAATGAGTATCGAAAACAGTCAATTGTTGGTATCCAAAGTCGTTATTTGGTCATTCAAAGATGATGGTATGGACACAATGGTCCTAGAGAGTTGTACTCTGGAACAAAATCTCTGGCTCTGCAAACTGTTAAGCAAAGTTCATGCTTTTGCCTTAGCCGAAGATATTGCCTATGGGGTTGAATGATCATATACCATCTTAACATTTTTCTATTAGAAAATACATCAATGCACCTAAAAATGAATTCAACCAATGTATTATTATATTATAATTTTCTTATCATAAAAGCTAGAGAAATAACATTTCAAAAGAAAGTTAAACGTTCCTTTGATCAGTACATGTCTTTACATTTTATTTTTTTTACAACAAAATCTCATTTTACTATCTCATCTAATTGATATATTTACAAGCATGGGGAAGCAAATCTGTGAGGGGATATATAGATATTGTTATCAGATCTCATCTCTTGCTTTTGTTGTTTGCTTGGAGAAAAA
Organism: Oxalis stricta; assembly: GCA_024708375.1. Classification (NCBI taxonomy): domain Eukaryota; kingdom Viridiplantae; phylum Streptophyta; class Magnoliopsida; order Oxalidales; family Oxalidaceae; genus Oxalis; species Oxalis stricta. Next base: position 8,679 of record JANIEQ010001580.1, on the reverse strand, counting down.
AGTAAGCAGCGTAGAGAAAGAAATGCACAAATGAAAGCAAAAAAGATCAGTTGAAGAAAAATGGCGACTCTAACACCTCTCTTAAATCGAAATCTCCACGTTCCGGCAATGGTGGAAAACATAATGTTGGGAACGACTGCTGAAAGTCTTCTAATAACTGTGCACCAACAAAAGTAATTAAAATTAATTTATCATATCATGATATACTAATAAGAGAAACCCATTTTTTATTTCTTTTGGATACTTACATTTTCTAATATTGGTGCCTCGTAGAGCTCAACAAACTTCTCACGGAGTATGGTATTCATTTCATCCACATCGCATGCATGTCCAATATGAATCATGAACTCCTGCAATTTAAGAAACGATTAGTTGCAAGATTATGCAGAATTGATGAAAAATGAAACCAAAATAACTGAACCGAACCGAACCTGCAAAGCTTAAGCCAGCCTTTTTGCAGGCAACAGCAGTCATCATCATGTGAGAACCATCCAATGAGTGAACGAAATTAGGAGGAAAAGCAGTTCTTTGACGCTTTACCATGACCTATACAACAAGTTACCAGTTAATCACCTATTTATAACTTAATGTGCAACAATATGTTCAGTTGTGCATGATTGTATATTTGTATGCACTATACCTTGTCAGTTTCACGCTGAAGAGTTAAAACTTGAAGGGAGGTCTTGATCTGCATCCAGTAAACAAAATAGAATTTTATTAATTATTTTATTTTAAAACACTATTGGTAATGCATTATGATAAATTAATAATAATATGCATCTAAGTTGTACATGACTCACAAGATGTCTTCCTGTTGCTCGATAAGGTTGCACTACAGGAAGTCCAAGTGGAGTCGTCCATCGTACTGGATGATTTTCTGCTGCAATAACCTGTTCATATGAAACAATTGTTGCCAGAAACCATGATTAAAATACGGAAAAAAACTTAAGTAAAAAACATTAATAGAGAACAAGGGGAAAAACCTTTGCACATTCACCAAGCCAGGTCATTATACCACGTGCGCCTTCAAACATTTGTCCCAAGGCAGTTAAGGTAGTCTGTTCAAGGCAAAGATGTCAGCAAAGAACAAAAAAATTGAATATTGTGAGAAAATTAAAATATCTTTCTGTCTTTCTTACCTTTGCAGCATAGCAAGATGCACCAAAGATTTCTGCCTCGTCTGAAATGGTACCACGTTCTTTCAGCCTTCTCTTGATTTGATCCCGAGCTCCAACATAAGTAACTCCGTATACAGATGTCATCACTGTTTGCTTAACCAACTTTCTGTCCACCTAATCATGACGGCAAGTTAACACCCATCAGTACACCACAAAAGAACCATTTATGTTTCATACTAAAAATTCAGATAGATCCATTGAAGGTTGGCATACGACCTGATTAATCAATGTCCTAGCACGCAATGCATCTGGAAAAGTAGCGGGATCTTGCTGTGCATCTTCCTGCATAATAGCAAGCACTCTGCATTCCAAATTTTGGAAACCAACGAAAGGATTACAATTTTGGGGAACCAGACAAGTCTTTTTCAACTTCTACAACTTTAAAAGGCTAACCTGGCAGCTATTCCCGAATAGACATCAGCAGGCTTTTCTCCAGCTACCAAATTTACAGCAGCTGCTCCCAACTGAAAGAAAATACTCCATATAAGGGTATAAGAAGAAAAAGTGGATATTCGACACTTCCAAATCAAATTGAAAATAGAAGTACCTTGTCTCTTCCGAGGGCAGCATAATGTTGTAAGCCATTGCAGGAACCATCCTAGAAAATTGGCACGTAGTTCCTTTATTTGTTGTGTATATCCATAAGTAGTTAACTTAACAAGCAATAAAACTAAGCAATCTTCATTCATTGTATGGTAAAATGTGAGGAAATACCTGATGAACAGGAGTATGTGAAACAAATTCTTCAGGAGAAGAGCTTCTCAGAGCTTCAGTGAGACTAATGCACACAGCCAAGAACTGAAATGGATCTTCTGCATTTAACCACCACCGCTTTCCTTCCAGAGGTCTATCAGCAGAATCATATATATCATCCAAATGATTCTCAGTGAAAGCTAATCGGCCCTCGAGAGATAATTTGTCCACACCACCGGCATACAAATTTGCTAGATGTATTTTCAGCCAACGCAACCCCGACTTTCCAAGAGTACGCCCTTCTGCAAACTCCAAAATACCCCGACATAAATCTGAACCAAGATGATTCAGGTATGGATGCATAGGGTATGCACGGCCTCTGAAGTCCACATTGTGTGGATAGAAAAACCCTTCTTCGTCTTTCATTTTTCGAGCTACCTGCCACCACATACAATTACAAACAGTCAAATGACGATGTTAGAAATAGGAATGAGTTCAGAACAGTTTTAAAATGAAAAAAAGAAAAAATATCGATGATGAAATCATGACTCTTGCAGTACTATCTAAAACAGATTAGTTCTTACAGCAAGTTTGAGTTCAGTATCACAACGTTGTGAATGTCTCTCCCTGTTTTCTTTTTTTGCACGCTGGACTTTCCACCTCCATTTCTTAAGCAAAGTTTCATCTTCAGTATCTGGCATTTCTGGTAAGGGAACCTACACCATAGCACAACCAAAGAACATGAATCATAGTGAACCAAATTGAGCTTGTATTGTGCATGGCTGAAGTAGCAGCAAGCAGATAAACTCGAAAGATTTTGAAGGGAAACAAAAAGTACCCTAGAATCTAAAAGATGACAATTTGACAAATAATCTACTCACATCATTACGATCCACCAAGTCAGCTAGACGGCCTCCACTGTTCCATATTCTGTCCACAATGTTAAGAACTCTCTTATTTACCCTCCATTTGGTACTTCCAAGTGTATCCAATGCCTGGATAACACAGATAATTATACATCCTAATAACACATAGTCACGTACACTAAGTTTTTCAGTTTAAATACCAGTACATAAACCTAGTGGCAGTGTGCCACAAAATAGTTCAAGTCAAAATGTTCATGCTCGGTACACAGTGAAAAAGCATGATAATTTCAAACCTCAAAAATTGGATCGAGCTGCTCTCTTGAAGCCCTCTTAACTGCTTCACGTTGATGTTTAGATCCATGTGTGCGCATAACAAAGGATGGTAAGAACAAATGTGCTCCTTTATCATAACTGCAAAAAAACCAAAATAAATCAGAAAGAAGTATTGAAGCTCAGTATCAAAAAGGGATTTGATCGGTCAAGAACACTGAGAGAAAATTCAAACTTCATAATTGAGCTCCAAAAAGTTTTCTTATCATTCAAACATGAATACTTGAGTATGCTATAAAAAAAAAATTAGTTCACCAGCTACCAAATGTCAATGACATCACCCCTAAATTTGTAATCTCAGATATTTACAATCAACACATGTAATTGTGACCCTACATGTATTACATCTTACTTAATCTGCCTTCGCAAATTATATAAGCTAAACCCAAGAACTTAATGGCAGTTGCTATCTTTTCCAAGGTTTATAGTCAATCACATTCACAGATCATTAGAATGGCACAGGACTAAAACATCCAAATTCCCAGATTCCAGCCTAGAATTGCAATACCGACTTTAGTTTTAGAATCAAGAATAATATTCTGTTAAAGCAATGGAAATTTGAGATATTAAAAACATCTTCAATATTATTTGTGAGTGGAGCACAATCAAACATATCTTCAGATGATAAATTTGAGACCACATATTAATGCAACAGAATTCTAGATAAGATAAAAGGAAAAGGAAAATGGTAGCAACAAGAAAAAAAATTTACCCTGTCCACTTAACAGGGGGCACCAACATTGGCATGTAAGGAATCACCATGTGCCGTGCCTGTGTGAAGAAACAACAATTTCTTACTCAAGAGTTTGCACAATGGTACAAAAAATGTCAAAATGTAGCTTCAGTCTCCTGAAAATTGCTGTACAAGGAATAATATACTCACAGATCTCTCCATGCCTTTGCGAACCAGTGGATCGCATTCAATAACACCCATACCTTCTGGTAGTCTTCCTGCTCCCAAGGCAAGGAAAAGAACGCGAGAAAAGAAAGAGAGACAGAATAAGAAAAAAAATTACAATGTAGCAGAATCGACGTGAACTCTAAGTTAAAGAATTACAAAAGAAAATATGTAAACAACACAAAGGAGGATAACTCACTTTGATTCTTTCGTCACAGTCCTGAGTGTGTGTTGAAATGCAGGTCGAACATCAGGAGGGCCATTCTGATCATCTGGGGCTTGAATATAAGCAGTTTCCATCAACAATTCTATCAAACGGCTTCCAACCTGAGGAGTGCAAGTGACAACCACATACTCTCAAACGATACAACAATGAAACAGAAAAGTTTCCACCTCTAACTATATAATTATCATACACACCTTAGCTCCTAGCTTCCGTGCCCCACGGCACTGCGTCATCCTGTCCTCTTACAATCTGTCTTACTGCTGGAAGCTTTTGTCTTTTAATCAAGAGGCTAACCTTTTTTCTCAAATTTTCTTGTTCCTTAATTGCATCATTAGATTCAAGTTCTTCAAGGACCTTATTTTTACCAACCTTCTTCTTCTTGTTTTCTCCATGAATCTGTGTATCTGGGCCTGCAGTACCCAAATTCCATACTCAGAATCAGAACAAGAGAAAGGTGGTGTACTCTCACAATCCATACACTACATTGCTTTTGAACAATTATGTCGCGAGAGTATTGATTTGTTCAATTAACATCACTTATGAAAAAGAAGAAAATAATTGATAGATGCAACACAATGTCAAGTTAGGAATAGAAATACTCTCACGTCCCTGAAGCCAACATCAATGCAACATAAATGGTACATAGTCCAGCTCTAATTAAAGGATGAGGGACACAATAAAGGTATTGTCTTTTAAAAAGAAGACAAGTCAGAGTGATGGCTGAAAGTTTAAATCACACATCAGATAGATATTGTCTATTACTGGTATGCCTCTTTAGATGTTGCTAATTGACGTGTACATTCAAAACCAAAGCAAAACCTGTAATGTTACACTAATACAACATACTTATTACAAATCTTAGACTTCAAAGTGAGATCTTCATTCATAAATTATTTTCTAAATTAATTTTTTGCTTTCTTTCAGGCTTCTCATACATGAAAAATGTGCCACCCTCTTATTGAAACCAAATTTTGGCTTTGGCATTTGATGTAAACTACTTAATGATAGAACCCTTGAACCAAATTTACGAGTTGAAGAACACCAGCTATCCAAGCATCCAACTTATTGGAACCAAATATCCATCCTACAACCAAGCACTTTTATAAGCAATGTTAAATGCAGCAGTAGAAAACTTCTGGCATTTTGTATGTCACAATTCGATTTGCTCATTAAAATGCATTGACCAATTTCGAAAAACAAGTGGAAAAAGAAATGTCAAAGTAAAACTAACATAGAATTTCACTCACCTCCTGCTCAACGGCTTCACCAATACCGCAAGCAGCTTGAACAACTCTGGCGCAACCATTGTCTCCTGCTGTCATCAACAGGCTCATCAACTTGTGCATTGTAATAACAGCCATCATATCAGCCGGCAACTGATCGAAATACGACGAATAACTCGTCCTACGCTTCCCTGATCTACACAAGTCTTGCTCTTTACTTATAGCATCTCTTAACGGCTCGAACCAACCAAGAAACAAAGATTTCCATGTAAGGTAAATTGGAGCTAACTTTTGCCTCGCACATATCAGTCAGCATTTCTTGATACTCCTTTGCAGCCTTTTCCCATGCCTCAGTCTCAATCTTCACTTGCCTTCTCCTCAAGATTTGATACTTCCCATCCCCCATTCCTCTTTCAATTTCCCGCCTTTTCCTAAGCAAACTAGTCGCTTCTTTCCTATCTTCTTTCTTCATTTCCTCTAATAATTCCTTTATCTCTTCCACGACATTCACGTCTTCCTCAACATCTGTCGATGGAGCTGCTTCCGCTACACTAGCATAACTTCTTAAACAAAACCCATTACAAGAATCCCCTTTTATCAAACACTCATAACTCGAGTTACCTGCAAAATCTTCAATTGTCGAAATGCTGTTCATACAACGACAACCCAATTCAGAATTCACCACCAAACCCCTAAATTTAACCTTTCTCGGGAATACAGACTCATTGGGAACAGCTAGAAAACTATGACCGCGTTGCAAAATGTTGAATATGAAACAATTTTTAGGCGCTCTCAAAGCAGCTTGCTTAGCTAAGCTTCTCCACATAAGTGATGAAACTTTTTGTGGGTTTTTCCTAGGCTTTCTGGGTTTATCAATGGCGATCAGAAGATCGAATTTTGGTGTAAGGGTTAAGATGTTGGACATTAAAAAACCCTTAGCAGAAGAAGTAGCAGAAATGACTGAGAGCTCAGTGTTGATTTTCACAGAGGAGTTTGAATTCATAAAGAGAGAAAGATAGCAAGCAAGAAATGGGTTTTTGGATAAATGGAGAAGAAGATATAAATTGATTGGTAATGGTGTAGCTAGCCGCCTTAAAGATTAAACCCTCCTTAAACCTTTTCATTTTAGGAATTTCATCTTTTCACCATAGCTGATTTCAGTGTAAGTTTTTGAGATATTTGGGTTTCTCGTGGTCGTGGAAGCCTTTTTGAGATTGGATAAAAGTTACTCGAACTGGTCCAATTTTAGACCGAATCGATGGAATTTTATTACAGTAACGGATGAATTATGATACGACACATTTTATTTTTTATACTCTTCCATCTCAATTACATATAATTTTAAATTTTGCTTTATGCAAAAGAAAAATAACTCCATTTTTACTAAAATATCTATACTAATACAATATATGAACAACAAACACAAGACAACATGGGTGAGCGGTGGCACGCTGGCCGGTCAACGCCCAATCAGCGACATTCAACAGCCTGTCTACAGTGGTTGGTGGTGGGGGTAAGGCTGTCCATGTACGGTTTGAATACCAAAACCAAACCGAACCACATTCAAAACTATTGGAGATTTTCAAACCAATCAAACTGTTTTCTAATTTCAAACCAAATCAAATTAATATAAAATCTGCTTAATTTGGTTTACGGGGGTTCAAACTAAATTTTAACATATATAATCAATAACCTATATAAATGAACTGAAAGTAAAATATCTAAATAATATGCATTTAACATCCGATAATGGGGAAAATAAAACTAACATTCAATAAATAAAAAAGAAGATTATAAAATAAAATATTATCTCGTCTTCACAACAAAAATTAAAAGCATAATAAAACGACAAAACTTCATTTTAACGCACTTACAACTCGCACTTTCAAAACAAAGAAAAACAAAAAATTATAAAAGCAAAGTATGACAATTTATAAATTTCACATAATGAATAAACCCCTATAAATATATATTCTTAAAAACCCAAGAAAAAAATTAACCTTTCACTTCAACAAAATACTTGACCATATAAAACACGTAAACCTAACTATAGATTAATTAATGGATCATGAGCTAGAAAAATTCCAATGTCTTATTTTCAATTTTTTCTGCTTGTAATCTATTTCAACTGAACTAAAATATTTTAAACCAAACTAAACTATTATTAAAGATGGGCTTCGCCCCTATTCAAACCAAAATGTAAATTTTTTTTTTTTTTTTGGATTTAACTGCACTTGGCCTTATGGTGGCAGTTTTGCTTTTTGGCTCGAACCGTAACCAATACACACCTTTAGGTGGGGGTGGTGATGTGTTTGATGGTTGTGTTTTGATATGTAAAAAATAGATTTTATATTGAAATTTGATATTGGGATAAATGGGAAAAAAATGAGTAAAAATATAAGAAATGTCTGTATTTTGATATAAAAATTTATGCTAAAAACTCGAATTATCAAACATAATAGTATTACATATCCAAATTGATTTCAAAAATTAAAACATCAAAATATTATCAGGATTCAATATTATTAAATCATCAACCTATCATATTATGTTTTCATTCATCCTTAAATTTTTTAATTATCATTATTATTTAAAAATTTTGAAATATTTGATATCTTTATTGAATACATCACCCACATCTTCAATCTCTTCCACATCTACTATACATTTTTTATATTAACTTTAACATAAATAGAATTATTATTTTTTAACCATTTATTTGATGTCATATAAGGCCTTGAATCTTTTCAATTTTAATGAAAATATTATAACTTTTAAAAATAAATTTAAAAATAATTGTATTTAAATCGCTTCAGACGAAATATGAATCACACCATTGAATCGTGTTTCACATAATTCATATTGAATATAAAATCAAAACGAGACAATTTTCAAGATGACGTTTAACGAAAAAATACTTTAATAAGTGATGATGCTGATATGTAACATGTTACGTTTCGATTGGGTAGAAGACATATGTCGAGTGTGCACAGTGCCGATGACCAAATACTCGGAAACTTTATACAATATACAAATTGATCCCTATATGTTATAATATAACTTTTGATAAATTATCCTCAATGTTTATAGTTAGATAGGTAATCATCCTCAATAAATTAATTCAACATAGCAATGAATTGTGGAATGTAGATCGATTGTAAGTCGATTAAATATAGACACCTATTCATTCACATATTATCCTCGAAAACTACCATAGTCTCTCGAGATCGGCCGAACCATATTATCGAAAACATTTTTTGCTTCA
>JANIEQ010001579.1:0-10292 GCA_024708375.1 Oxalis stricta | reverse complement strand
TCATGCCAAATGGGCTTGATTGATGGAATCACATGGTTGACAAATAAAAATATCTACAAATTAGATATTCCAAACAACTTTAAATTATATATATATATATTTAACATGTCTTGTGTTTTGTAACTTTCATGTTTTCAGTTGTTTGCCATTCAATGTAAGAAAAGTTCGTGTGTATATGATCTATAATATGTATAAATAATGGTTATCATTTTTATATTTTTGAGCTCACATAAGATAATTTTCCTATAAAAATTCAGTACTCCCTAAACGCTATAATAATATAATTAATTTTTTTATGAATTCCAAAATATAAATATCTAAAAATCATTTACATATACGAGATGATGACCTATTAAATACAGAGACAATTTCTCTCGGGCAAGAAATTACAAAAGACTACAATTGTCTTACTCTGTCTATCTATCCACATCACTTAGGATTATTTTAATATATGTGATAGTTTGACTAGATAACCAGCAAACAAATGTTGCGTTGACTTTTCTTGGAGGTGGAAAGGTTGTATTCCAATTAACAAATAATAATACTGGCATAGCACCGATTGCTACGTTGAAGAGGCGACTTAGGCTCACAATCTGTTGAGACCCCTGCATTATACTATACAATCAATTCAATCTAATGTAAAAGAAACCAGGATTCGTCAAGTGATTACATTAGAATTAGATACACAACTTAGCAAATTAGGATTGAGGTTTAAAATCTATGCACCTAATTACACTATCAAAAACTAAACATCTTATGTAAAAAAGATGGTTAGGAATTAGCATCATAGTACAAAATTAGCCTAATGAAGGAGGCGCAAATGAATGACGGCTATCAACCATATAGTTTGGCTTTGCCTTTGTCAGTACCACGACACTTGTTGCTCCTACAAAGACAGTTGAATGGTGGCTTGAAGTCACCACCAAAACCAAAGCAGTAATCCTGCGACACAGATTGCTCTTGTATAAAGAAATATTGCACTGTAAACAAAGCTTGTATCAGTTTTTCAAATAAGATAAATTTCTTACCCGGGTAAGCTCCTCCATTTCATCAACTTTCCTAGTCGTGAAAAGGGTGACCTGCATTATACATATATACACGCGCAAGTGATGAAAATTGGTTAAAAAAGGAAGAGAGACAATACAATGCAATACAATACAAAATACTATACACGATTGGATCGAAGATTAACCGTACATGATAGTAGCCAAGTTTTGGGTTCTCCATTTCAACAAGGATAGGTATTAGGTTAGCATCAGAACACCTAGCAATCAAAGTGGATGAATATTAGTGTATGAAAAGAAACAAAAGTTGCATTTTCTAATGAAGCCTTGAATGGGGAGAACCAAAAAAAAAAGATAAACCTTGTATTTCTGAAGTTGTTAAAGGAAATACTTGCCTGTGGTTGATAAACCTTGCAGCATTTCCCAGTCTCTATCATATCCAACCACAATGCTTCTTTTCATCATTCATTGAACCTTGAACAAGGGGCAATGTATATGCATGCTTCGTCTTAACCAGAGCAAAACCACCTTGCTTGTTATAACGGCTTTGGAACTCTACATCAGTGAGCATCTCCCCAACAAACTCACATTACACAAAGTGCCTTCTGCCAATTCTTCAACAGTTCGAAGACCCCACCCTTTCCCTTCGTTTGTAGGAAACACCTGAAAATAAACTATAGTTTCTCAGAATCTCTTCGAGTCCAACAACATTATCTCAAACAGCAAAAAACGATAGACTCTAACCTTGAAGCTTTGCCCTAATGCCTCTCTGAACAACACGATTCCCACACTTTTTTCTGTCACATCCGCATTTATGCCAACATTCTTTAATGACATTTCTTAACATGTCACCTTTGGATGATTTCATGGAGATAATACACTCTTCCAGGAATTTTCTCCTGTGAGTAACCCATCTGCCGTGTATGCAAATCTTCCTGTTTTCTTAGTACATACACATGGCGTGGAAGACACGAGACAATCCACAAAAAAACATTTCTGGCAACATTCGTCATCAGGAATACCAAAAAGTGTGGTGCCAACCACAGCTTTGTTGTGTATGATATTCTCTCGAATGTAGAAAAACTCGGGTCTATCATCATCACTGCTCCCTGTTACCAATGGAATTCTCTCATGCTCTTCTCCTCTAGTAATGTCTTCAGAATGAGCGTCTGCTTTCAAAGAAAATCAGAAACAACAAATTGAAGAAGATCAAGTCAGATTCTAAATCCAGTAAAGTACTTTTTCAAAATAGGGATGAGAGATTAGCATACCTGGCATCATCACATTTAGAGGGACCAAATTCTCCAGGACGTTGTTACCGGAGCGGCTCAAAATTGTGCGTCGTCAAGGAATTGTCTTGATTCATATCAGACATAACCTTACTTGAACTGCAACCCAAGTCCCTGTTCCCCAAACCTGACATGCTGCTGCCACCACCATTATCCTGAGAATCACCAGATTCAACATGATGTATTAGAGTATTCTAACCTTCATCATAATGTTTTTGGATTAAGAATGGTTTTTGACTTGACTAGCTTGCTCACACTGCATCCCTGAGTCAAACGTCTTGGGCGTCGACGTCTAATAAGGGTAGGTTCAGACTCTTCAAGGTCCATTTCCTCTAGTAAAGTTCTTGTCCATGTCATAGCAGACTTGTCCAGACATACTGTTTTGGATACAGGTTTAGATGTTTCAGGGTTGGGAAGTACCATCAGTTTCTTGTCCCCAGAAGTTCCCTCCTGCCATGGATCATATCAATACAGTAACTAATGGATGAAACAATACGAGCTTGCTCAAAACTTTTCACGCAAGAGCTTGTTACCGAAAATGCAAGTAAATACAACATTCAAGCTATTACACAACATGTTTTTGATGTTTAAACTAAATCAACCAAGTTTAACAAGCATATTTTGTAGTTTGTAGTGACAAATACAATCAACAATGAATTGGCAACATATCTCAAAAATATATTATGCCATGGAGCACAATAAAAAGACAAATATATTGAAGTAGACTTTTCTTTAGATTAAAAACAAAAGGAGTTCATGTAAAAGGAAAAGCCACCTGCTTATGATTTTCTAAGAGTTTCTTGCCATTCCTCGTCCTCGTCGCTATAGAAGTTCCATAGTTAGAGGGTACAACCTGCTTATCATTTTCTATGAGTTTATTGTAATCCCTTGTCCTATTCTCTTGTCGTCCTCTTCCTTGTCGCTATAGAAGTTCCATAGTTAGAGGATACAATTGCCCTACTAGTACCTTCCCGATTTCCACAGTCGATACATTTACAATTATCGGAGCATAATTCATCTTCTTTTCTACAGGAACAAAGCTTAATGATACACCTTGACTTCTTGCAGCCACATCCTTGCTCCATTTTCTTTGCAACAGGAGCTTCCCCTGCATTCCCCTGGATTGTTTGGAAAACTTTAGATTCATGCCACAACAATGTCACTTGCAACAAGAATGTACATACAACATTTATTGTTCTTCAGCCAACGTGCTGATTTCAGTGCCATGTCAATAGGTAATGAAGTGCAGGGTCCCAGGCGTCAAAATTAGTAAAGTTTCAGGACCTATAGTGCACTAATCCCAAACAAAGTAAATTTTTGTGAGGGAACAGAACACAAACCTGTAGGCAGTTCTTTTCCTCTTCCAACAAGTGTTCGATCAAAACATCGTAATCATTGTCCTCAATAAAATACCAGCTTCCGTCATATGTTTTTAGAAGCTCATTTATTGCTTGTCTGATCTTAGCTTGAGTAACGAAGAGGCTCCAATCTATCCAAGGCATTTCTCATTTTTTTAATATTGGAGCTCATATTTGTACTTAACCCTGTCCCAAACACAAGTGAAATAGTCAGCACTCAGCAGTGTAAACATAAAAAACACACAAAAGACACCATTTTTTTCTGTGAAAAACTGAAAATCACATTTTCGTGACAGAAAACAATGTCTATTGTTAACTCAGAAAGCACAAAGAGAAAAGAACAACACTGGGTCACTCCAGACATTTTGATAAATGCTCCCTAAAAAACCCTAGAACAAAAATTAAGTGTTAAAAATCACACCTTTGAAAAATAAAATTACATGGGTGTTGGCTTAATGTCCTAAAACAAAGATGGAAAAAAAAAAAACAGAGATTGTTTTATTCCTTAGCTAACACGCTTTTCTTCAAAAACGAAAATGATGAAGCATTTATGACTCAGGGAGAAGGGGGGAAGAAGAAGATTTTTCAACTCAACACACCCAAGAGCTTAAGAGAAAGAGTTTTTTCTTTTTGGTAAATGAAAGCTTAGAGCTTTACCAGTTTACCTAACAATGGAGGTCGGGTTCGAGAGAGAAGAAGGGAAGAGGGGTTTCTTCTTCTGTGATTCATTTAGTTCTGAGTATTATGAAAGCAAAAAGTCTCACTTTGTATTTAGGTTGTCACTTCAGGTTCCTTTTGTTTTAGGTAGATATGTCAGCTTCAAGTTATTTTTTGGGAATGAAATTGGTCTGAACATTCAAGAAATGACAAATCTCCCCTTTCAGTTCTGTAATAAATAAATCGACCAAAGTGAGAATGGTTTGGTCAGTTCGGATCGGGTCGAAATTGTGTGAGATTGGTTTGGCCAGTCTTTTCGGATCGAGTTGAATCAATTGGTTTAAGCCGAAGACAAGATGGGCCGAATCTCTGGCCCGAAAATTATAAACCTTTGCATTGTGGGCTTCCAAATTTTAATTTCTTTTTGTCTCGGAGCAAAAGAAACTTATGATGCATTTATTTATTTTAAAAAAATCAAAATATCTGAATCTGAATTCGAATATTAAAATATCATATTTAAATTTGAATGATGATATATTTTTAGATTGTTTGTTTTAGTCATCTGAATATATTTAAATAACATAAATATTAAAAGTGAGAAAATAATTATTTATATTATAAAATATTGATTCTCTCAAGAAAAAAAGAAACGAATTAAATAAATAACTAAAATATAGTTTCAAAGTAATAATAATAATAAAAAATATAAATGTAAATTTGTATTTTATAGTTGATATTTTTATTTTTAAATATACATTATAAATTTAATTTATTTAAATAATAATAATAATTAAAATATATCAATTTTTCAATAAATTTAAAAAATCAAAATATTATCTAAGGGAGTATGAATTTATTTATAAAAAAATTGAAACCGCACTCATATTATATGGAGGAAGTCTAAAAAAAATGAAACATATATTACATATAATATAAAAAAATGTTACGTGAGTTATAAAAAAAAAAGAAAAGAAAGCAAGCTATGTAAAATTAAGGGAGGAAAAAAAAGATAAAAAATCATAATATTTTATTTTGGGTGGGAATCGAAACATGAGGTACGTGATATGGTAATTTGAGTGAAACACCTTAAGGTGTCAAATTCCGTAAATATATATCTAAATGAAATTAAGTTATAATTCCATCATTTAATGACTAAAATATATTAAGAGGCATTTTTTTTAAAAAAGAAACATCTTTAATAGTCTTAAATTTGATTGATTCAGATTAAGAGATAAAATAATTGCAACACTAAGTATACATATCATTCGCGTATATCTATGTGCATCGCCCCTGTCAATTACACTTATACCCTTAAGCCTTTTTCTCCCGTCCAAATGGTGATTTGGAAACCCAAATTACAATTGTAACCCTGAATTCTATCATACACGAATCGATCGGTTAATTTATATCATACAAGATTCAAACGAACCGATTTTTTTAAACTCACCACACCATCCTTTAATTCCCCAAAAAAATCATTTTCACTCTCTCCCAAAAACAAATAAAATCTCTCTTATCTTCTCATGCCCACTAATTTCAGGTGCTTTATAATTCTGGATTTCAATTGAATTTCTCTGAAACAAATTTCAAATCTTTTGAATTGATTCTTAATTCTTTCTGGGTTTTTTTAGAGAAATAGAAATGGCTAAGGCGTTGAAGAGCAGTTTCAGGATAGAGATGGCTCTGAAACAACATCAAATAAACGACCAAACGGCGTCGTTTAAGGAGGATTTGATCTCTTGTGGGGATGTTGTTGATTTCTCAGTTGACGACCTTGATTTCTCAAACGACGACGTTTTCGTCGTTTTCACGACGAGAGCTCCAAAACCCTAATGGGAATTGACGAGAAGAGAGACATTGTGAAGAAAGGTTGGATTTTTCGGTCGTTGAAGAAGAAAGTTTCGAGCTTGTTCCGGTAAAGTTTTCTTTTTCTCGGGAAACAAACTGGGTTTTTCTTGTGGGTTATTTATTAGATTTATGACTAAAATTTTGTTTTTTTGAACAGACAGGATTTAGAAGACCTTGAATGGCTATCCAATTTCGTTGAGGATTCAAGCCCGGAATATTCTTTGGCGTTACCGGCGTGTTTTTGTTTGAACCGGCCGGAAATTGATGTTTGGATCGATCGGATCAAAATGTTATGAACCAAAATTGATTGATATTATTAATAAGGTTCGAGTTAAAAAACAGGATCTATAGGACGGGGTCAATTTCGTAAATCACTAAGATAACTCTGCCGTCATAGAAACATCATGCTAACAGAGTGAGGGGCAATTTTGTAAAAAACGTAACAGATGTACAGAAATTACAGATGTACACTAAGCATGCCTCGTCTCGGAGAATATTTCTTTGTGGATAGATAGTGGTTGATGCTTGAACTTGACTTGAAGCACAAGCAACTAAAACTAACGAATTTTTTTCTTCTATATTAACAGCTTCCTAATGTCTGACTACGTACTAAACTATATTCCTTGATGAATTAGGAAAAGTCCTAATAACTCATCCATCCATCCATTACATATATAAATATACCTGTAAATCCTGTAAATCAGTAGTATTTGCTTTCATCTACGCACTCTACAAACAAAACCTTCGATGGAGATCTCAAGTGTCGATCTTCATTCAAGCGTTATCTTCGAGATTTTATCTCGAGCTTCATTACAAACGGTTGGAAAGTGCAGGCTTATTTCAAAAGAAATTGACAATCTCACCTACGAATCGACTTTTACAAATCTTCATGGCGAAAGAACAAAAACTATCCGAGGTTATTTCCTTCAACAGCTGAGAAATTCCTATTACAAAACTACTTTCGTCTCTTTCGACGGTAAAAAACACGATGAGTTGTCTCTTGATAATTTCTTAAACCCCGTTGATCGTGGTCGCTCGAAGATTGTAGCTTCTACGAAACAAGGCGTTTTGCTCTTAATCAATAATTGGACAAGACCAGTAGATGAATACATTGTCTGTAAACCCGGAAAGGAACTTTGCGAGGTAATACCGAATCCGAAAACACGATATCCTGCTACAGGTTTCGCTCGTATCGGTATGGTCGTGCTTAAATCGAACCCTTTGCATTTCAAAATCGTAAGACTTACTCGAGAGAAGTTACGGGAATAGGGTAAATTTGTATGGCCCACATTGTGAAGTTTTCGATTCGAACGATTGGTCTTGGAAGCAAAAAGGGCCAATTCCATTACCCGAAGGCATGCTTTTAAGTTTGGACCCACCGATTCCTGTCTCCGGCGCTCTTCACTGGCTGATTTTGCATCAAAACGTATTTACTTATTACGTCAAAGAAGAGACTTGGGAAATTTCCGGCTTACCAATTTCGACTTTCGAAATATTTGATAGCATGAAGCTCGTGAATTACAAAGGGAGTCTCGGATTGAATTTTTTGAGTACAAGTAGAAGATTGTATGGAACTATGGGTGGTAACGATTATGAGCAGAATACATGGACAATGGAATTCTCCGTCAATCTTGCACCTCTAAACAGATATGATAGACCTTCGCTTTACTGGTTTTTGCAATGCCGATGTGGCGATGATGAAATATTTCAACACTTTATGGTTCTACAACTTTAAAAGCAGCGAGTCAAAAATATCAATAAATTTAGACTTCAGTGATGAAATTTTTCCGTTTGAATCGGACCTAGAGTCAACAAACTTGACGGGAAGCTGAAAGAAGAGATATACTGAGGCAAAAGGTTGGTAAAGTCAGTAAGCTCAAAATGCAAACAGAGGTTTCCAGATGGAAGAAGAGACATACAAAGGCAGGAAGAGAGTGATACTATTACTAAAGACAATATGTCGAACATTGAGAGTGCAGTTTGAAGCAGCTCTTTACCTCATTGAGTTCTGTTCCTTTTTCATAATTCTTATTCTTTTCTGCTTTCTTTTATTCATGTTATGTTATATTTTAGATATATTAGATAGATTTTGTTGGTATCTGAATTTTGTAATTTCTTGTATCCGACAATTTTTTACTATTTGTATGAATTACTATTGTTAGTCACCCTTCTTGGTTTTCCTAATTCTCTGTAACACGTTGGAATTGAATACATATATATATATATATATTCATATCATAATACAGTTCAACTACTCCCTTCGTCTAATACATACGGAAAACATAATGTAATTTGAGACGGAGGTAGTAGTAAATGATACAATTTCTGCTCTTTGGTGAAAAAACCAGCATTACAGTTGAGAAATTGCAATCTCATGGAGATCACTATAAAAAAAAAATGTCATCTAAATTTGTACAAACAAACAATTCAAAAGAAAGAAAAGGATAGGAGTCTGCCTACATTCCAAATAGCTTGAATTGCACGCAACCTCATTTGTTGAAGAGTAAAATATTAGAACGCCAAAATGGAAGTTGTTCAAACAAAGAACATATTGTTTTGCAGCTCCGCGTGCAGCCTGTAAAACCTCATCGGAAGACGATGCCGACAAGGTAGACAATGACGATTCAGGTGAATTACTATTAGAAGACGATGATACTGTTACAGAAGTTGGAGACAATAATCCCTCCAGCATTGCTTCATGATACATCCTTCCTCTTCTATAAGCCACAAGATCAGCATAGTAGACTGGTGGGACCAACGAAACCGGTTTAGTACATCTAGCAAAAGTGAAACACATGTTGTATATAAGCTTCTGCAAGTCATCTGAACTGAAATTATGTTCATCAAACAACACGTGGTAATGTGTAGGCTTGCTTGTTCCTAGACTTCCATAATGACTGCAAAGGTAGAAATCGAACTCGAAAGGATGCACGATCTGCGTGTCAACGACGGTTCCTGGAGGTACATTTCCTGAGCGACCATTGTCCTTTGAATGTTTTCTGGAAACAAACGAGTCTGATGTCGCTTCTGAGGCTACGACAAGTGTGATAGTCGGGAAATAGTTGATCATTTCGAAAGCCTTTTTGATATCATCGAGTAATTCTTCGTTGAGAACCATGTGGAATTGTCCTTCACTAACTCCGTCACGAATGATTAATATTCTTTTAGGCCTGATTCTGTTCCTTCTAGCATATGCCTCAACAAGCTCCATTACACATTTCTCCGAAATTCAATATCTTCTCTGTCCGGTGTTGCTGCGGCCGAACACGTGCTGCATAGATATTCGCAGCAGGCCAATTCACAGTGGCGACAACAGCTGCTATCGAGGGACTCGTGGTGTTCCATGTTCCAGGATGATTAACATCTGCCCCACAAACATAACATGATCGTCGTCACCGTCGAAATAGGGATTTATCCATAAGCTCCACATTACTCCCCTGGCCGAGTTTGGCATTGATCTTGAGACCAAGATTAGCAAGAAACTGATCACGTCCTTCATTAGCATGGATAGATAAGCAACATTGAGTTACAACTCCAATTTGCGTCTCCGAAATCCACTTTAGATACTTGTAACCAGGATCTTTTCGGGTCATCACGATTAGAATAAATTGCAAATTTCTGTTAGCAGAAACAGTTTCGAGTAGTTGTCGGAGATCGTCGACATTGGAAAGCACATTCATTTTGGATGAGTGATAAGTCAAGGCTTTTCCATGTACATTCCTAGACTTTTGCAGCGAGACATAAGCTTTGACACGGAATGAGTCTGTGTTCAGCCTGAAACGATCAAACAAAGTAAGGTCAATAAGAGCCCAACGGTCAATTGATCTTCCTTCTACCACTTTTCTTCCTTCAAGTTCCATGTAAAGTTATCATTGACAGTTACTTTGACAGGTGTTCCATTTGGTGCACTTAGCTTCAACACAGGTGGTTCAATAACACGTCCGTCTATTTTTGTCATGCTCTTGTTCACCTCAAGTCCGGAAATTTCTAGCAATGCCACCTCTGCAAAACAAAAAATAATGAAAAAATGAAAAAAACTAAAGAAGGAAAAGTGTTTAAATTTACATACCCAAGAGGACCATCAACGGATCGGACCATTCTTGATATATTCTTCTCCCTTTCCTTTGGTGGGGCCA
>JANIEQ010001576.1:0-14480 GCA_024708375.1 Oxalis stricta | reverse complement strand
ACCCACTTACACTCAACTCGTTTGCAATTATTTGGCAATTCGACGAGATCCCAAACTTTATTCTGTTTCATGGATTCTAACTCATCCTTCATGGCATTAATCCATTTTTCAGACTCGGGACATTCTATGGTATGTGAATAAGAAACTGGATCTTTATCGATTCCTACATCAAATTGTCTTCTTGCAAATAAACCACAAAATCATCCGGAATGGCCGATCTCCTTTCCCTTTGATATCTTACGTAATGAAATTTCTTGTGGTTCATTTATATTAGCTAATTGTGGATCAGCTTCTTCATGGGAATTTCTACATCGAAATTCGTTAGGCGTTGTCTAAATTTTCATACAACAGGAGTCAGAATAGCACTTGGAGTATATGTGAATAATGGAATACTTACAGAGGTAGGGAAACATTCACCCTTATTTCTTCAATTTCCACATTTGAGTCTTTCATTACTCCCACTAATCTCACAATTCTTAAGGAATTTTGTACCACTAAGCTCTATAATTGTGACTATGATTAGGATAATAAAATATATGGGTATCGGAGGGTGGCAGCCGCTAACCTGTTGGGAATTCAATTGGTGTTCATGTGGATTATACATACGGGCGGCACTGGCAGCCCACTGGGAGGTAGGGGTCGTAAACTAAATTTCTTTTACGTCCACAATTCAAAAGGAGTCTTGAACCGTCCTATGAGCCTGTTGTAGCAAATATACAACGAACTTACATGTAACAACAAGGATGAGACAGTGCAATTACTTAACAAACTTCCTAACCATATCCAGTTAATGATCCAATTAGTTACGCCAACACCATTTTTAGAGGTATGCCATTGAAATGGCTGACAAGTCACTTACTCAACACCAAATCTCTTCACGCGATTTAAGGAAAAGTTTAGCGGGAAGAGTTGACTTAATATTGTCACAATAGTCATCCTGATAAACATAAGACTAAGTCTATGGAGACCTTGTCCAAAATTTTTAGTAGTGAATTTCATCAATGCTCTCACAGGCAGAGGGCATCCCGACACCACAAAACAAATCTAAACTTAGTGGAAATTAACCTTCCGACCATTCGAAAAAATTCAAACCATTGAACACCCCGGAACATCACATATTCCATTACATGATTCATATATTACAATAACATATCCTTCTTTAGAAGATGCTATAATACACTAATACACCTTCATCAAGTAATTGTCTCTAAAACCTTATCAAAACAATTACATTTTCTATCATCATATTTATTCCATCTTTAGGTATAAAAATATATCTCATCACTGAAATATTAACATAAGCATGATATATAAACACATGAAACATTTTATTCATTTTGATGATCTATACATAATATAATGAGCCTAATTAACTTCATAGCTCATTATTAATAAACATGTGTATCATGCTAGGATAAATTTATTCGACAATCAACTTCTTTTTTTGACAAATAAAGAATATAGCCAATGTCGAACAAAAAATATACGTTAAGACTTAATTAAGCAACAGCAAGCAATGATTAATTAAGACGATACATAACAGTAACAACAAACGATCAACTTCAAAAGAAAAAATTGCATAATGCTACAGTAACAACAAAACTTGCCGTTTTAACACATAAGTATATAACACTATTAACACATAATGTGATGATACGGAATAATCAACATGGCTGAATTTTAATAATCGAGTCATCACGCCAAACTGATTTTTCACATACAAACAAAATAGTCATGTCAAAACGCATACCATCGCACGCCAAGTGCCGACATAAATAAATTGTGACTTCATGCACATATATGATTGAAGCACAACCAATTAATTATATCGACTACGATGAAAAGTCATGAAGCATAAAGGATTAATCGAACACGCTCACATTACACGTGTCTTACGAAAATTGTGAATTCAATCAACCATGATACGAAGCGGAACGTTAAATAAAACTAATTTAATCATAAAATCAGATTGAGACTTAATTCGACATATTAAAATCACGAATTCGACAAACCAGGCTCGGATGTCTCATGTGAAATTTATCAAGATCTTGAATTCATGATCTTTATAATATATAATCGAAAAAATATATTTGAAGGGGGCGGAGCCAAGATCGACGATACGATAAATTGATTTTCTCTCTTGACCTTCACTTGATGTTACAAAAGCTTTAGTGATGGTGTTGTTATGTCTATTATCTCTGTACCCCTAATAAACAAAAAGATGACCAATTTATATATAAGAATAATTTAATCTAGTACGTCCATCAAATAACCAATTGAACGTTCTATATTTAATTATCTCATTAAGACCACATAATATAAGATATATATTTATTAAATATCTCACGTTTGTAAATATTTTTTTATACAAGTTTGTTTTAGAAAGGAATCCTATGAAAGTGCGAAAACTATGAGGATTGATTGGGATAACATAGCTTACATAAAATCGTGAGTTGTATGGAGTTGCGGTGGGTCCAAAATCAATGTACAAGTTAGAAAAATAGGAGCATGTGCGAAGGTGGCTAGGATCTTTTCTAGGACGCCCTTCCCTATGAGCAAGATCCGGTCCGCTATGACTATAATATGGCACACAAACCACCGGTTCTCTATTACGGATTTGGGGAAATTTGTTCATGATTACGTTTGAGAACGATCGGGATGTGCAAAAGGCTTTAACAAGGGAACATGGACAATCGAGAGGTGTCTTTTGTCGGGTGCGTGAATATGATAGGATGAAGAAAATACATGAGTATTATTTTAATTCAGCTATCTTTTCGGGTGAAACGCATGATCCGCCCATGGGGCTTATGACCACGGATGTGGCCAAAAGCTTGGGGAAAATGCTTAGAGGCTTCGTTGAAGGTAAGGTATCGAGCAATGGCATGGCTTGGGGTCGGGCGCTGATATTTCGAGCACGAATAGATGTCAACAAGCCGCTACTTCGAGGATTGATGCTACGCTTTCGGATTTGGATCCTACGCGAGGGAATGTGGACTTATTTTCAATACAGTAACCTCCCCCAATTTTTGTTATATATGTGACCATCTGAGCCATGCTTGATAAAGACCGCGATTTTGAGCGTCCCGAGAAGTTGCCATGGAGGGTGGATGAAAGCTGATTCGGCTATAGCAGTGACTAGAATGACGAAGGGAATGGATGCATCGGAGGCTGACTCGTCGGTTCCAATGGTCGAAGGATGGCCGGAAGAGAGGTTTCGTTGGAGAAGGAAACTACCGTGAATCAAGGAGGTGCGGTGATTAAGGCATTTAATTTTGGAAATTTGAATTCAAACAAGGTTTCCTAAAGGTAATGGGAAGTGAGTTTAGACGTGATTTCTAGGAGACATCAATGCCCTGCTAATGTCGATAACGATGGTATGAGTTAATGGAAAGGCGCCGTTGTGGGCCGGAGTAATCTGGGGTGGAATGAGGCCCAAACAAAGGATAAGGGCTGAATTGGGCTTTAACGTTGCTCCCACTTGTGAATCTGGGCCCGGGGATTGTTCGTACAAATACAAACAGAGATGGTAAGGGACAGGGGAGGTTGGTTTAATGATAGGCCATAGCAATGTGGGCTAGAAGGAGGGTATAGGTCATGAACAGAACAACATGGGCTTGAGTTATGCTGCAGGCTCGAAGAACAGCTGAGGGATTGAGATTTCAATCAAGAGACGGAAGCTCCAAAGAACCATCACCGAGTTACGTGAAGACGAGGAGCGGCACGGAGGTGAGCCAAGGTAGAGAGGATGTTCGGACGGTGGGAAAGCCAGCGAGAGAGAGGGAGAATGTCCAACCGAGCCATGGCAGAGAGTGGTTGATGCAGGTGAGGCTGCGGGGGAGTCTTGTCCGTCTTTTGTAGATGGTGGATAACAATATCGTTTCTCGATAGGGGATTCAACAAGCTGACCTTGAAATTCGATCGGCCGACGAGGGCGAGGAGAGCCCCGTCCGCCGCGCCAAATGAATGATCCGTATCGAACCCACAGGGGGCTAGGCAGGTGTCGTGCAAGCTTCCCGATATGGCGCGTCTCTTTGCGTCGAGAGAAGCTAGTTTTAGTTTTTCCCGTCCGAAAAAGCGTTATAGCGCGGATCGATCGAGAGGTAGATAAGGTTATCGACATGCTGGCTGTGGTCGATGGCTGGGCAGGAGCGGAGGATTAGCGCTTTTATGGAATGATGATGAGGCTTCACAAAGGAGATTCTTTCTTTGTCGAAATGGGCATATTGATGCGGGGTAGTGGAGGGGAAGTGGCATTGGACGGGGTTTTATGGACATCCGGAAGCCGACATGAAGCCTCAATCGTGGGAGTCGCTATGTTCTCTCGTATCGGTGTCTAATCTCCCTCGGATAGTATGGACGATTTTAACGAGGTGTTGAATGCTCGTGAAAAATGGGGGTGTACGCCTCGTAGGCATGTACAAATGGATAGGTTTAGGGAATGCTTGAGTCGTACGAGTTAAGGGAAATCCAATATGCCGGACTCGGATTTCACATGGTATAACAAGCAACATGACGGTGTCCTCGGCTTCATGAAAGACTTGATAGAGTGGTTACAGATGATAGCCGGTGTGTGTTGTTTCCTGATGCTATGGTCAAGCACTTGGTTTCAACTATTTCGAGGATCATATGCCAATACTGTATGTTGGAGGAGGATTTTTGTGAGACCTAGAGCAGGGAAAACATTCAAGTTCGAAAATTGGGCATCTCATGGTGCCTGTATTGAGGTGGTCCGGACCAACTGATCCGGGGGAGTCGTGGCATGCTAACGTGGGCAATATTCAGGATGCTTTGGCTGAATGAAGCAAGAAGGTAGTTTGGAGATATGCAAGAAGAGATTGGGGATGATCCAACGAAGATTAGATCAGTTGCGGAGATCTTCGAACATAGGGCGCAAGCATGTCCTATCGAGAATCGAAGCACGACTAAACCTTTTACCGGATGCTGAAGAGACAAGGTGGAGGCAAGAGGTCAAAGGTCGAATGGCATGCACACGGGGATAGAAATATCGCTTACTTCCACGCGTATGCCAATCAACGGAAACATAATAATTTGATCCGGCGGATTTTAAGACAGACGGACAAGGGATCACTTGTGCCGAGGGATCGCGACTAGCGTATCAGGACCATTTTTATGAGGTATATGTTTCGCGCCAGGCTGAGGAAACGGATGTGGCCCAGTCACCGCTCGATTAAAAGGAAAGTTTCGCAAAAATGAATTATGAGTTGCCGAGGGCTTACACGAACGATGACGCGTGGCAAGCCGCGGTAGATATCCATCTCGAACCGATCACCTCGGGTCGAATCGGCTATGGCTCGGGGTTCTATCAAAAGCAATCGGCCCATTGTCGGGTAGGCGTGTACGCAAGCTGGGATATCGGGGAGTTTCGAACCATGGTGATGACCCAAGATGTATCAATAACACAACAATTGTACCTCATTCCCAAGGTAAAAGTCCCTTCTTCCCCGTGGACCTGAGATCGATTAGTTTGTGTAATGTTGTGTATAAATTAGTGTCCAAGTGTATAGTGAATCGTTTGAGGATGCACTTGCTGGCCGTGGTTTCTAAAAATCAGAGTGGGTTTATTTCAAGGAGGTCCATTTTTGATAATATCGTGGTAGCTTTTGAATTAGTACACTCTATGAAATTAAGGAGAAGTGGTAGTAATGGGGATATGGCTATGAAATTGGATATCTCAAAAGCTTACGATAAAATTGAATGGACCTATATTGAAAATTGCTTGTTGAGGCTTAGCTTTCATGT
Source organism: Oxalis stricta (assembly GCA_024708375.1). NCBI lineage: Eukaryota > Viridiplantae > Streptophyta > Magnoliopsida > Oxalidales > Oxalidaceae > Oxalis > Oxalis stricta. Next base: position 8,720 of record JANIEQ010001576.1, on the reverse strand, counting down.
GCAGCTTTGTAGGGCTCATCATGAGATGTGTTCGCTCGGTGTCCTTTTCGATATTGATCAATGGGGTTTGTTCGGAAGGTTTTGTACCAGGAAGGGGGATTAGGCAAGGGGATCCACTATCTACAATCCTGTACGTACTTGTGCTCGAGGGACTGACGGCTGTTCGTCTGGAGGAGAAAGTGAATGATCGGGCTGATTCGAGGGGTGGCTGCCTCGAAGACGGGGGATAAGGTATCGCATCTTCTCTTTGCTGGATGATAGCCTTATTTTTATGAAAGCATCGAGTCCAATTGTGTTCATTTCTTGGAGGTCTTGGAGAAATACAAGCAGGCGAGCGGGACAAGCTGTTAATTTTGGAAAATCAAGTGTGCTTTTTAAGTAAGAACGTTACTAAGGAGACGCAAGATATACTCAAAGGAAGGCTGGGAATAAGCAAAATGCTGGGGGAAAGTACTTATTTAGGGCCGCCAATAATGATTGGGAGGAAGAAACAAGTTAGTTTTGAGTATTCGAGAGACATAGAGTGAAGAATAAGGTGGCCAATTGGAAGGGTAAGTCATTGTCAAAAGTTGGAAAGGCTGCCCTTATTAAAGTCGGTCGCAATCGGTGCCTACCTTTGCGATGTCATTGTTCAAGTTACCGATTGGATTTTGCGAAAGCCTTGAAATGTACTTGTGCCAAATTCTTTTGGGGGACGAGTGATGGGCAAAGGAAGATTCATTAGGCGGCATGGAGAAGATCGTGTGACAAGCAAACGATGGATGGTTAGGATTCCGAGCTCTTGAAGCTTATAACCTTGCATTGTTGGCGAAACAAGGATGGCGCATAATGGAAAATCCAGACTCGCTGATGGCGAGAATCTCGAAGGATAAATACCACAAGAGGAATCACTTCTTGGAAGCTTCGTATGGGTCGGCACCATCCGATATCTGGCGTGGGATTCTTGATTTCAAGGAAGTGTTGCTAGCTGGAGGACGATGGAGAATTGGGAATGGTTCTGATGTTTTCATGTATAAGGACAAATGGGTCAAAAATCTACCTGGATATAGGATCCCATTTGGCGAATGAGGCGGATATGAATATGCTGAGTACACAGTCTCTTCGATTACCAATCTAGGAAATGGAAGCAAGAGAAGTTACATGAACTATTTCCTACTGAGGTGGCAAAGGCAATTTATAGTACTCCAATTAGGTAAAATCGGTGATTGTGATAAACTTATTTGGTGTGGTACACTCGGATGGGCAATACTCCATCAAAGCAGGATATTATGTTCGCAAAGGAATTGGGAGAGACTGACGAGCAAGGATGTCTCGAATGCAGGTTTTCAGTATCGGGCGAAAATTACGGCAATTGCAGGCATGCCTCCCGTTGTGAAATTCTTTGCTTCGAAAGCTCTGTAAAGGACTGCCTAGGAATTAGGGACAACTTGAATCGTCGAGGTATGCACTTACCAACTCAATGTGAAGTATGTTGTGATGTGGAGGAATCCATTTTGCATGTTTTTAAAGAATTGTTGTTGGGCTGATTCGGTATGGAGTCATCTGAATATGGCTGTGGTTTGCCACAATTCTGCTGCAAATTTGACATGCTGGTTAAATGATATGTTTGCTACGCTTTACACTGAACAACTATGTCTCTTTCTTGGGGCGTGTTGGAAGATTTGGTGTAATCGACAACAAGGCTGTTTTTGAGGCAGTTTGTGCGAGAGGGATAATTGTGGCGGATGTTGGTGCGTTATTGGCTGAATGAGAATAGGTTGATGGCTCATGATCTGCAATGAGAACAGGCCGGATAATGGACACAAGCTCAGCGGAGACATGGCAGGCCCTGGTAATGGTGTGATCAAGCTGAACTTTGATGCCTCGTATGTGTATGGCTGTACTGAATAACAAGTTTGGTTTCATTGCAAGAGACTCGAGCTGGCAAGGTTATTCATGCTGTCTCTGGGATCTTAGGGCCTGCAGAGGACGCATTGCAGGCTGAAACTATTGCTGCATATCAGGCGATATCATGGGCGGCAAGTATGGGTGTGGAGCGTATTATTCTTGAAGGGATTGCTTGGTCCTGATAAATGAATTAAACCAGAACAGGAAAGCAGTGCAAGTTGTGGATTGCTCATTGAAGAAGTTAAGAAGCTGGCAAGGACCTTTTCTTTATGTTTATTTCAGTTTGTTAATAGAGATGGTAATAAAGCGGCTCATAACTTAGCCGCTATAGACTCAAACTTATCACTAGTTTGCTTTACTTTAAGTTCTTTGCCTTATAATGTAGCTTCTCAAGTCCTTTTGGACTCAATCTAATATATAATGATTGCGGTCATTCTTTAAAAAAAAGAAAGAATGGAGAAATCCTAGACAATGGAAATTTCATACTTGCAGGTAAAGATAAGCGGCTTAGTTCTTTCAGATCCTAAAGGTCACACAATTTGGGAAGTCAAACCAAATTCCACAAGTAATACTATCTCTCATGCTGCAATCCTAGACAATGGAAATTTCATACTTGCAGGTAAAGATAATAGTAATAATAATGGTTCCTTAATTAATGTGTGGGAAACTTTCAAGAATCCTACAGATACGATCTTGCCAGGTCAAGTATTAGATTTAGGTTCCATGTTGTATTCCAGGTTTTCTGAAACTAATTACTCTAGGGGAAGATTCGAGCTCCATTTCTGGAATAATGGAAGTCTAGAGCTGAATCCTGTAGCCTGGCCTACTGAATATCGTTATAATTGGTATTACAGTAGCTGGACTAATAACAGTTTAAATGCTTCTCAGTCTGGTTACCAACTGGAATTTACGGAATCAGCCAATCTTTACATAATTAGAAAGAATGGAGAAAATGCTCCGATTCCGAATTGGGACACTGTATCTACTAATACCGAAGACTATTATTACCGAGCCACATTGGATTTTGATGGAGTGTTCTCACAGTATGCTTATCAGAAGAATTCTAATATTGGTACTAATCAGAGCTGGCAGATTCTTAGATCCATTCCTCTAGACATTTGTAATGATATATTTAACGAGTATGGTAGTGGAGCTTGCGGGTTTAACAGCTATTGCACGTTGATTAAAGATCGAAAGCCGACTTGTGATTGCCCACCGGGATATGAATTCATTGATCCCAATTACAGGTTTAGTGGTTGCAAGCCGAGTTATCCACAAGGGTGTTCGATAGACGATGGATCAAGAAATCCTGAAGAGATTTATGAAATTAAGGCAGTTTCAAGACGCGAGATGGCCGTTGAACGAGTACGAGATATTGTCGCCTTTTAATCAGTCGAGTTGTGAAAGTTCTTGTTTGAACGATTGCTTTTGTGCAGCTGCCAGTTTCGATGGTGAGACATGTTGGAAGAAGCGGTTGCCATTGTCTAATGGAAGATTTACCAATGATGATTTCACGACATTTTTCTTCAAACTAAGGAAACAACAATAGTTTCTAGTACTACTCCCGAAAAAGATAAAGGAAGAAACGGATCAGTTAATGTATTGAAAGGTCTTTTGGGAGGTTCTGCATCGTTCAACGCCATTCTCATAATAACGATCATATCTCTTGTTATGTTATTATTCAAGAGGAAGGCAGAGAAGGTGGTGGTTGTAAGTCAGAGTTTTCTGAATATTCAAATTTATATTCATTTACATACAAGGAACTCGAACAAGCTACTGATGGGTTCAAGGAAGAACTAGGAAGGGGAGCTTTCGGCATTGTGTATAAAGGTGTTGTTCGTTCCGGGAAGTTTATTGCAGTCAAGAAGTTGGACAAGCTCGCTCCAGAAAGGGAAAAGGAATTCAAAGCATGAAGTGAGCGCAATTGGAAACACACGTCACAAGAATCTAGTCGAATTGCTAGGATTCTACGATGAAGGACCTCATCGGCTCTTAGTCTACGAATTCATGAGCAACGGAACTTTGTCGAGCATTATCTTCGGGCTTCCACGACCTGATTGGCATCATAGAGTCACAATGACAATTGGAATTGCTAAAGGACTTGTCTACTTGCATGAAGAATGTAATGTAGGTATCATCATCCATTGTGATATAAAGCCTCAAAACATACTCCTAGACGAAAATTTCAATGCGAGGATTTCTGACTTCGGATTGTCGAAACTATTGTATGCGAACCAAACTCGGACGCAAACAATGATCAGAGGAACTCGAGGATATGTCGCTCCAGAGTGGTTCAAGAACGTAGCCATTACGCCGAAAGTGGATGTTTACAGCTTTGGCATAGTTTTGTTGGAAATCATTTGTTGCAGAAAAAGTGTGGTAATGGAATTTGATAGGAACAGGATGATGCCATTCTCACAGACTGGGCTTACTATTGCTATACAGAAGGGAGGATTTCTGATTTGGTTGGTGGTGACGAAGTGGCGATGGAGGATATAGATAGGGTGAAACGGTGGGTAATGATAGCAATCTGGTGTATTCAAGAGGATCCATCAAAAAGGCCAATAATGAAGATGGTTCTAAGAATGCTAGAGGGTTTTGTTGAAGTTCCATTTCCTACAATTCCTTGTGATTTTAGTTGCGTAAAATAGAAAAGAGAGATGCTTCAACATAAATTAAGGATGTACATTTAAAATACATTGTTGAGATTTGCATACTAAGCTCCCCCACTAAATTTCTTAATAATAATATTTATCAAAAATAAGGTAATCAAGCAAACTTGAATTAATTCAACCGGAATCAACATAACTTGTAAACCGGCATCTGCACTAAACTGAACAAACTCTCACTTATTCATCAAAACTTCAATCTGATCTTTCTGATCAACGATCATTTCTCATTCGGCAACTGTAGAAACTTCCAATTCTTCTATCTATAGCTCCGTCATCTAGTAGAGAATTGTCACTTTGTTTCTTAAATTCTACTATGAGGATCGTGGAAACGTAGAGATCCACTAAAAGGATTTATTTAACAGCCACACGATGGTATTGAATAGGAATGAAGTACAAATAATTTTTCTCTAGAAGTAACAATGGAAGAGGAGGGTGGTAATCTAAATGATTCCTTGATAACACCAGCTTTAAGTATTCCAATTGATGAATTCCAGATTCAGTAATAACATTATTTCCATTTCCTAGAGAATTGAACACTTGTCTCGCTTCTGCTTGTGCCTTTTTCATAGGATTTCTCAATAGCTCGGACATCTCCTGTCACGACCCGAAAACCACCCTCGTCGTGATCGGCATTTCAATTTTCTCAAACAAGGTTAAGATAAGTCTATTTATTATTTTCGGTGTCAGAAATATTAAATTATTGAACAATTTATCAATGAACTTAAGAAGTCATTATATTTTTACAAATTAACTCTACCAACATCGAATAAAATCTTTACGCGTTTCCTCGGGTCGCTAATCTATGCATTCGCAAGAAAAATTAAGTAGTATTTGGATGAGTGACAACGCACTCGATAAGTACCAAATACATAATATAATAACATAAAGATAGACTAATAAATTATACCCCAAAGATGTTTCGAAATCGATTAAAGATTATCAAAAATCGCTTTCCTCCCAAAACAACGTGAATATATATGTGTATATATATATATATATTTGAAAACTCATTTAACCCGACACTCACTAGTCCAAAACCCACTTACTTTAAGGAGATCACAAAAAAATGTAACACAACCAACAACAATCTAAACAAACCAACACCCTTATCAAAACCCAACGAAAACTCGACATTTAACCTGGTCGGTCAGGGCAGCACATGGTCCCTAGATAGTGACATTCTTCGATACCCGTTCCACGGAATGACTCGTCGTTTTAGAAACAATTTAACAAAATACTTATTTGGTTAGGGAAATAACGATTTCTACTAATCTTAAGAACTGAGTCTTGCATGAGTCACTGGAGCGAGCCTTTCGATTACGTTCAAAACCTTTTTCGATGTCTATTTTGATGATTCCCCAGAGTACAATTAGTTAGGGAAATAATGATTTCTATTACTCAAGCCTTTCGAATTACTCTCTTCGTCTCACAATATATTACGATATATAGACATATTTTATTTTCACAACATGTGATTTTCAAAATTAATTTTAGAGAAATATGAACTGATTTTTTGTTTTCATTTCAGATCAATGAAGTATTAAGTATATAAGAGGATTAAATGGAGAAAATTAGTTTCGTATTTCTTTAAATTAATTTAAAATCACATATTACTAAAAATAAAAATATATCTAAAATGTCATATATTTGAGATGGAAGGATTATAATTTCTCTATTTAGCTTCAAACAGCAGACTGAACGAAAGCTTGCATGATAGCTTAAAAACATCAAATCTTTATTTATTGATGCATAAACATGCCTTAGAATCCATGTGCCGGCAAATTCCTTACGACAAAAGTTCAAGGGAAATTGAAAACGACGTCCCACTAAAAATGAAAGGAAATGATAAAGATTGAAAAAGTAAATCAACTGAACAACTCAGTAATATTAATAACATCAGAGAAGGGCATTCTCTTGATAGAAACTAAGCTCTCTTTTGAATCCAGGATCATCAACTTGTTCGCTTTCAGGGTCATAAATAGGAAGGCCGAACATCCCTCTAGAGATTTATTCGGTTTTCAAAAATGACTTTACCATGCACCCAAGATCCAAGTACCGACGGCGTACCAGTAATTGGCCCAATGCTGAGAACCTTACTCCAACAACTTTCAAGTAATACCCATATCTCAAAACACTTATCGTGAGTCTTATGAAATATAGCTAAATGGTCATTGTACTTGTCTATTACCGTAATGCCCGTATATTCTAAGCCTATTAAGAAATCTGGTCCGATGATCTCTTCAAAATCTTCATTGGCTATTTGAAATGGCAAGAGTTCGGAAGTCGGGTTTTCATCTCCAAACCAATAAAACTACACCGTCCAAACACTTAAAATAGGTATCTGTTGGAAACTTCCTTGAACCGTGACCACGGTGACGAAGACACGCAATCACGGCTCGGACAAAAACAACGAGAAATGAAGTTGTGCGCACGGGAAGAAGCACAGCAAGCTGGAAACGAAAACAACACAGCCCAGAAAGACGAAATGAAGAAGACGAAGATTAAGAAAACTCAAACTAAAAACAGGATTGTAATCATATCCATTTGTGAAACGATTTGATGCTAAACTTAAATCTAAGGCTTAATGTTGGTATCTAAATTGTTTGGGTCCTAGAAAACTAATTTTGGTTTACGGAAATCTATGGTTTCTCTCACCAATGCAACCAAGCTTTTGAAAGCTGTAAAAATGAAGAAAAATGGCGATTTTAATTTCTGATTTCTATTATCTTGTATTGATCGCTTCGCATCACATTTTTTTCGAATAACGAGAAGGTCCTATATATATAGTCGAACATGCTCGACGTCCTAATTGAAAAGGGAAAACAATTACGGCACTGGATTTTTGGAAAACCGAAACCATAAACGATGAAGTGAAAAACTAAAAGTGGTATTCTCCCACGCGATTTCGTTTCTCTTCCCCAATACCAACTGTATATTAACCTCTTGACTTGGTCACAAAGCATATTCGAGTAAATCCGTCATCTGTAAAACGGTAAGAATGGCAAACTGAACTTCGTCTTCTTCCTTGCGAAAAACACCATTTTTGTTGACTTTCGGTTTGACTTTTGTTACAGAGCTCAATCATGGCTGAATCTTCTTCTAAACTTCATCTTCCTACTTCTAACAACTTCACTGAACTTTAACTTTGAAAGAAAACAACAATAAAATTTGAATTTCGCCGTTTACTTGACGGTCGAGCTTTCTCTTAGCTACGGACCCATTTCACGATCGCCTTAGAACTTCAATGTAAACCTTCGATCTCCTTCAATGGAGTATTCTCAACATTTTTCCGTCAACAAACTCAGCTGCCATGCCTTAGATTAACAATGCTTGATTTCCGTTCTTCGCAGAACAACTCGAACACACATTACGACTTCCAGATCATCCCGGACAAAATTGAGCATACCAACTTCTTCGTTTCATCAAGACGAAGCTACCCATCAAACTAATTTATTGAAAGCTGTGAGAAATTAACGACTTAGGCGAAAATTAAAGATAGAACCCCTAGCTAGAATTGGGGCTTTTCGATTCGAGGGAATTCGTTGGACAATTGCTCTTAGAAGTGTTGTAGACGACACCTTCTCGAGCATTTTGATATATGCCACGACCTCCGACTTTGCTCCATTGGCCGGTCATCGGATCGTTCACAATGAATTCAGTCGAGAGACTTTCTGAAACGCCTTCGAGTCCTCGACTTTCCACGAGGTGCAGTCAAGTCCTCTATGTTTCGGACGATGTGCGGTTTCGTCCTTTCACGAGAAACACTTCTCTTGGCCTACTCGACCTTCCGTCATGCTTTGTTTTGCTTCAATCTTCTTCGAAAACTCTACTAGCATCTTGTAGAAGCTTTCCACGATCGAATTGTCGAAGACGGGCTCGTTTCTAGGTTATTTGCTTCTTCTTGAGTTAGATTTCTTTTCTTTGGAAGTTATACTTCGACCTTGAATTTCTTCTTTTCTTTCTTTCCACGGCTACACTAGCTTCAATGACCTCAAGCACCTTGAGATGACCTCTCTCAACAGCTCCTCATTCAGTTGAAAGGTGCTTGAGTCATCCCACATCATTTCTGTCAAGGCATCAAACCTCCATTTTTGCAAAGGCTTGGTGAAAATATACTTCTAAGTAGACGCTGTCCTGCCAGCTCGTCACCATGCTTTGTTG
>JANIEQ010001574.1:0-11529 GCA_024708375.1 Oxalis stricta | reverse complement strand
CAGCAAGAACCTTCTTACCTGGATTTATTCCGGCAAAGATGCCATACCATAGATCATCTGTGATGAACGATGTAGCTCTCTCCACTGCACCGAGGTATACTCCAGGACCAAGTGTAGGAGGCAAGGGATGAAACATTTTCTGGTTTGGATAATTTAAATCAATAGCAACATGCCTATTTGTTAGAAACCCAACTTGTCTACTGCCAGTTTGGCTCCTGACAATAGCACCCAGGGTTCCATAGGTCTCCTGGCTTGCTACCTGAAATCAACAATATAAGAATCGATATCTCCGAACCAACATAGTTAGTACTTCCAGAATAGTTAATTGCATCTTCACAATGCGCCTCGAATATAACAAATCATGGGCTAATAGAAAAAGAATAAATGATGAGACTAAGAGCAAAAGGAAAAAGTGGTTTAAAAATGTTGTCTGGTTTCCTAGGAACAAGCGTTGCCTAAGTCATGGTGATCACAAGGAAAGCCTAGACACACTGAGAACCAGACGATATAGAGATCACACCTCCACGCTAAGTCATCAACAATCTCAGTATATAATTGTCTCTTTGGGGGAGCTGTGTGCTCTAGGTGCCCCAAAATATGAGAACTCTACAACACATCCATATCACCATCTACAAACTGCCTGGTCCCTGTGTACATGATTAATGGAAATTTATTAAAGGAGGGAAACCAAAAGGGATTGATTCTATATTCCCAAAACATAAGAGGACAGAATGGTAATTATATATCCATCACCTCACCTCTAGTCGTGGTCGGTAGACACTGGATAGGGACTGAGCCATTGCTTGTCGAACCTTTCTGGAAACAAAAACAAGAATGAGCTGATACTTTGGACAAGCTCACCTCGCTTTTGATTCGGAAGCAGACTGCTGTTCCAAGACTGTAACATCGCAGTATTTTGCTGTGAAATGCTCTTATGGTCATGAGGGTCCAGCCGAAGTATTAGTACGTTGTCCTTTGGGCAACTGACCAAGAGTATCTGGCAGCATACCTTTCTGTAGAGTTAGAAAAGTAGTTGGCTCTCTCTTCAGCTGCATCGTGGAACGGCGTCGAGGTGGGCCAGGAGTAAGCGTTGGCATTGCTACTCACAGTGTTGTCCGGCCGAAGGAAATGGTTGAAGAGTTGGGCGGACTAAATGACGGCAGGCTGGGATGATTGCAACAATTCCTTTCAACGTCCAAGATCAGATTCTCTCTGATGGTGCTCGAATCAGAGTAACGTCTCCCTTATATGAAGTCTTGCCCTGATCCATTTTTTTCAGACTGTATTCAGAGAACGGACCCAAAATCAAAAGGCAACAAGTAAAAGAGATAACATAATAGAAATGACGAGAACAAGGGGTAAACATAACGCTAGCCGTTTGCTTTATATATACACAAACTACAACTAATGCAAATGGCAGTGATCTTTGTTAGCCAAAACAGGGCCTAGTTGTAGCAACATCTATCCTCTACATGGATATTTCAAGTTGAAATCTCCCCCACATAGCAACTTATGGATATTTCACCTCACACCAAGAATATAAATAAACATCTATTAGTTTACATGATCAGTCAAATCAATAAAATCTAAACTATAAGAACCACGATTCAAAACTCCAAATACCATCAAATTTTAGCTTACGAATTCAATCTGACTGAGAAGATAAAGAAAAAGTACTTGCATTTGAAAATGGGCATCTATCTTACTAACTAATACAGCTCAAAACACTAGAAAGTAGATAAATAGATAACAGCAGCAGCAGACTGAAGAGCACATGAAAATTAAAAATCTAAACAACCCCCAACCAGAAGGAAAGATACAAAACCCCATGAACCGACAGAAGATTGACAAGAAAAAGATGGTTATATGTTTCGATCAATTGAAAAACAGAGAAGGATATGAGACTCACAATCAGCAACAAAGAAAGCTATGGCGAAGAAGTCAAAGACGGAACAGAGCGTTCCAATGAACAAAACGAAAGGAAGAGATCAATCAGACCTAACATAAACTAAAATCTGCTGCAACAGAGTGCTAAAAGTTTGCTTACTAGTGACGTTGCAGCACACTGTAAACGAATTGATATTTGAATTTATTTGTTTATGATAATAAAAGTTTTAAACGCATGAAAAGGTGGTAAAGCTTAGCTTGATTATTTTATGTATTCAGCCACAGTATAAAAAATACGGAGAATCCGCCGACCAGGATATGGTCTAATGTCGAGACGTTGTTTCTCAACAAAAAAAATTATGGATTCCATGAAAGAATAAGATTTTGAGATATGGTTAGGTTGTATTTGGAATTTATAAGAAATAAAAATACTGAGAATCTTTCTTGGTGCTTGATGTGGTTATTGCAAAATTATGGCCATTGACTTATTGGTTAAAGATTTGGTCTAGTACTTTCAAAAAAAGGTGAGATTTGTTGTAGGTGGGATTTTAACATTGTTTGTGATCATCACTTTTCCAAGACATATTTTTCATCTCCAGAATTGCCCATTTGGCTTTCTACGGAGAATAGAAGAAGGAATTAGTTGAGAGAGATAATTAGACGGATTGCACAGTATTTGAAACGTATCGCATCTCCATCACGTGCTCCGAACGCATTAAAAAAATATAGTTTCGTTTTCGTCTTATTAGAACACCTCAAGATAATACATATATTTTGATATTTTTTCTTATAGTTGAGCAAGAAAACCTGAAATATATACGTTTTCGTTTGATATTTGGAACATGCATCGAATCTTCATTTTACTCCAAACACCATCAAAAGATATAAAACATACATTTTAAAAACGTACGAATCGAAAACGGACGTACTTTTGACATGAAACGAAAACATCTTCCCTCAAATATTTGATGCTGCTACATCTAGTTTCCAATAGTCATGAGACTGATTTTTCACATAAATAATTCTAGATATGCAATTTTTCAAGTCTGATATGCTTATATAATTGGCCATTTGTTTATCCAAATATTTGACAACGACAAGAAAATGCTTTGGAAAAAATTCCCGAGTCTACAAAAATCTGTCGTCAAAGCTTCTTTCATTGATATTGATCCCGGTTATCTAAGACATCACAAGCTACTCGTCAAAAGACTTGTCTAATATTGATGTTGATCCTGGAAGTTTGAGATATAGTCTAAGAAGCAATGGTCTTCAGGACGTGAAAATTGCTTCTCAAGGGGAGATTTCAGCATTTCCTTTATCCGTAAAGATCCGAGGCACACCTGCAAAATTAGGTATCAAGTTATTAGTCTGGAAGTAACAAAAAGTCAGCCCATAATTTATATGGAAAAGATTAGTGGTATTAGATAGAGAGGGTATTCTAATAGCTAATCGTCCATGTGAGTTAAATTAGGAAGGAATAACGTGAGTACAAATAAATATATTTACCATACTAACAAAATTGCCTACACATAATCCTATTAAACACTGCCATTGCCTGAAGATGTTCAAGAATATAAGAGGTTGGGAGCGAAGCGCAGTACCATGAAAGCATTCCCTTGCCTCTCCAGCCATAAGAACAACATCACCACTTCGGAGAAACATAGCTAGGGCTGAATCCGCCCTGGACTTCCCTCCCAAAAGAAATATAAGCTTTGCAACCCAAACTGAGAAAATGTAAATAGAGTTAAAATCGTTCTCTTTCCAAGTAATGGCCGTGAAATAAGAAAAGAAGTAGAGACACACCTCATGCTCACTATTGGTTTACTCCAATCTAGTTCCATGTCGATCCAGGTGGCCTCCTAGAGCATCAGCCTGAAAAGGAACCTAAGAAGTTAGCAAATGTGTGCCTATGGAAAAGAAAAGTACATTTTTTTGGTCGCAATGTGAGAAAAATGATTTGTTGGTATATGAAGAAAGAATAGTTAAGACATAATTTCAAATGAAATCAACACTTCCAACGAAATTGGCACTGAATCAAAATCCAACATTTAGATTACATAATTTGCTTTCAAAGACTCAATTTCATTCCAATCACATCAACAAGAATCATGACAAACATTCACAACTTACAACGAAAGGTCACTGAACAAAGTAGTCGATATGAAGATGAGTTTATGCTGCATAAATACCTGATCCAAAAAGTTTACTATAGCAGCTTCTGGCTTGAATTCTTCTCCCACAGGCATTGCAGGAGCAGCCATCACTTTTAGCCAATTCACCAAGCTTATCAGGGATCTTATTATGTGGAAGAGAAATGTTATAGTTCCGCTGCAGCATGATAATCACTGATTCAGAATTTTTAATTTACAAAGATGCTTGATATTGTTAGAGGCAACACATGTAACTACTTTTGCCAGTATCATATGTAAAGAGAAAGTTTGGAAGGGATATGTGTGTATCATCCTTAATTATCTTACAAGCTATATAACTCTAGCAACCGCATTATCTGTAAATGAAGCCAACTTGTTGTTTCAGTTAAACTATGCAGTTCCGATAAAACAAACAAAGCCATGCATTACCTTGGACCAGTCAAATTGCAAGCCAAGGGTAGCCCAACGTAACCTACGAAGCAAAACAGAAGCTGAAACTGATTTTCTGGTCTTTGGTTTACCTTCGGCCTCTCGTTCCCCATATAATTTCCATATACAAACATCTTCCGGCCCAGAATCTTCTTCAACCAAAACTTTTAATCATTTGCAGAAGTAAATAAGTCATTTATAGGTCCATAGATAGCATTGTGATTGGTTCTATTAGGAGGCTGTGGGAAGCTCGTCAAACTCTCCCTAATCCACTGGCATTGATCTTTTACACTCAAGGCTTCAGGAATGAAGTAAAACCCTGCAATTTCATTCCGTTCAAATTCCAATTCCAAATTATCGAACATCCAAAGTTTTACTATATATGCTTTCAAATAAATTATACCAGGTCGATTCTCCAAGCAGAACACAGGACGATCAAAACCATCTCGAACAGAAATTCCTTTAGGAAGTTCTCCAGTCTGACTGTAAGTCTCTAGAACGGATTTGAAATCAATAACCTCTGATAAATCTACAGGTTTCGGTACTTTTTTCCTGTGAACAAATGAATGTAACGTACAATTTGATAGTATTTCAAAATTATTGATAAGAATGAATGAATTAAATTTGAGCTTACTTTTTGGATGCGACTTCGAAATGAGCTTGTATTTCTTCTCCGTTCTTCTAAATGCAGTTCTCTCCGAATCAACGTCGGCGGCGTTATCTGATCCGTACATGTCGCGGAGCTCGTTGGAAGGAGAGATGGGTTTTAAGCAGACATTGGATGAAAATGGTGCAAATTAGGGATAATGACCTTGGGGTCCCTAAACTCACGTTGGTTACCAAAAAGGTCCCGAAACTTTAAAATTTCACATATCCATCCCTCAACTCTCATTGGCCAACCAAATGGGTCCCTGACGTTAAATCATGTGACGTGTTCGCTGTGTCTCGTTAAGTTCACGCGTCATCAAACGTGCAACTGACTTGTTTCGATTGCAATCGAGTTATTTCGACCACATCGATCTATTTTGACCGAGACTTTAGTCGAAATGATAAAAATACAATCTTGGCGATCGGTACGATTACAATTCTTATGATCGGTTAGTGATTGGTTCATAAGAAAAATGTGGAAAAATTGAATTAGAAACTGTCAATTTATTATCTTTTCAGGGAAAATCTTCATCGCCATTGATTGTTGAGACAAAGTTGAAGTGGCTGAGTTAGTTTTTTTAATCGTTACAAAGTAACGACTTCTAATAAAACAAAGAAAAACCTTATATAACTTTTATCATCCACACTTTGGTAGTGGCTGAATGGGATTGATGAGCACTGTGGAATTCGATTCTTGGATAATGTTTGAAGATCCCCATCCATTAACAACATAAACTCCAAACTTTTTCTGAGTTCTGTGCCACTTCTAGAAGGTCCATTGTCGAATCAAAAAGATTGCACGCTACTTCAGAAAACCCTGTCACCATGATCTCAAAGTACAACTCTCAACCCAGATTTTCCTTCTTCCTAACTGTTTAGTTTGCCCGGTTTCCGGCAGGCGACACATTTGGGGTAACTTAGTCCGATCCGGCATCATTTTGATCCGTTCAACTTATGTTTACTTCATCTTTCTCATCAACTCTCATGCTCTGTTAAACATATTACTAACTCAAGTTTATTTTATATTGTCCATATAGAAAAAAACTTGCCATCTACGACGATGAGAAGGTTCATCTACTGCCGCAATAATATCTTGAGCACATTGTTAAAAAAAACTAGCAGAATATGGTTTGACACTTAAACAAAGAGCTAAGGACCTATTTTGACACAATAAAAAATCTTTGGGGCTCCATTAAAAGTGATAAAACTTAACAACTACAAGTCTACAACCATACTACTTCTTCGACGGCTTGGATGCTTCATGCTTCCGATAAGAAATTCAAAGGGAAATAGACGGTGGGTATTGGTTCAGTGACGGTGGCGGTGGAGGAGAGCGGGTGGATTGTGATAGGCACAGTAATTCAATCAACGGGTCGTCGTCGTCGTCGAGGTGGAGTCTCTACGTCTCTGGATGAACGATGTGAAAGGTGTAGGTGTTGATAGATTCGTCGAGCTTGTTCTTATCGATCCCAGATAGAGCTAAACGATGATTTAATTGAAACTTCTTTTTCTGTATATTATACCTTTCAACAAATATTCATCATGTTTTTCTTCAATACAAATTCTATTTTGTTAGTCTAAAGACTAAATCAAACCATTTTATGATGGAATTGGAATAGTAGGATTCTTTATCTTGCAAATAGGTAATCGAGTTGCTGAAAGAAGATTTGCCACACAAGTGAGTTGGAGAGGAAAGTACAATCCGATGCCACAAGCCCTGAAGCCTATCTACCCAAGTTACTACATTGTCCAAGAGGTTTTTTTAATGTCAAAATAGGTGCTTAATTTTTTGTTTAACTGTCAAAGAAAACATGTTGGGTCTTTTTTAAACTTTGAGACAAATGTGAGCATATTATCCGCAGATGTCAAGTTTTTCCGTCCATATATATCTATAATAATGATTACACTTATGTCATCTGAAGGAGGCCGGAGAGTATAAAAAACTGTTTTTTGGGAATTGTTTGAGGTCTTCCATTTCACAATCCAACTCCAATGGTATGGGATTCTCAAGTTCACTCAGACGGAAACATTTGACCGTGGATAAAACCAGGGAGAAAATATAGGGTCCAGATGTAGCTCGTATAATCACTCTAAATAACAGATTATCGGGCAACGATGAACACCTTTTAAATTTTCTTTTCCAGACTTGTAAGAGAGCCTACCAATCGTTAATACGATAGGCCCTTGAACAGCTCTGGGTTCGTGTATACATATATCAAACATTTCATCAAACAGCTTGTGCCCACAAAATTCTAAACCAGATAGACTTGAAAGAATCCATTGAGAGAATGTAGAGTCCAGATGTAGCTCAGATAATAACGAAAAACATACTACCGGGCAACGATGAACGCTTTGAAAAGAGAAAGAATCAACTGATAAATGAGAAAACCTCATGAATCGGAAAACCCATTTTCTCTGAGTTTAATTTACCAGCCATGTAACAGTCTCTACCACTTGTAAAAGGTAGACACTTGACTAATGTCTGGTTTAATTTTCAAAAATCGAATAAATTGTATTAGAAACTCTCAACGAGAACGATAAATCAGCAATACCAATTTGAAAGGAGTGATCTGTTGTTGAGTTATAGGCTTATAGCAGCTGCTCCGCACATTATATGAGAGACGGAGGAAGAAGAGCTGTTAGATTAGGGTTTTCAATTGAACACGGCGAGAGCAACAATCTGCTACACTCAACCTTAGTTGTTTTGGTGGACTCGACGAATAGGATATGCCAGCATGGCATATATTATTTTCATAAAAGAAATTGTAATTTATGGGCCTCTTTGTTAGATGAGACAAAATTCATGGACCTGAGGGGCTTTAATCTCAAATAAACCGTGGCCCATTTTTAAATAAAAAATTGTATATATCAGTGACTAGGATGACACGTTGACATTTAACAGACATCTCGATTTTTCATAGTATAAGAAATGAAGGACTAATAATAAGGACGGTGGATAACTTCAATGACTAATATAGAATATATCTGTAAATGCTGTTAGCATTACTCAAACTGAGTGCCACGATTATGACAATCAGAAATGAAAGGGTGAATTTATCATATGTATGTTACAATAGGGACTAATCTGTAGCTTCTCTATAAAAACTTTTGTGGATCGGTCACCAGCATCACGAAGAAAAAGAGTCTTAAAATCTCACATCAACCAGTTATTAAATTTAGATCTTTTTTATAATAACTTTACCAGTTAGTGGAACCATGAATTTTTTTCACCAGAGGCAAAAAAATTACATACATTGGCACTAATAAAATATTAGTGACTCCATATCAAAATATATGATATTTTATATTCACTCCAAATTAATACGTATTTTATCAATAATCTTCATTAAATATATGTTAATTTAAATTAATCAAAAATTAAAAAACATCATATATATATTTTGATGCGGATGGAGTAATTATACAACATATTATTTTATAGATGTACTGATATGCTTTTAAAATAGTAAAATACATAAATAAATTATTGTTGCTTCAACAAACACAATCATTACAATAATAAAATTCATTAGACATGACCCATTCAAACATTTACAATAAAAGATTCAAATTAACTTAAGTTAGATAAATCACTGTATCTGTTCAGTTGACTTTTTTTTCATTAAAGGTTTATTAGAAGTAAATTTTGAAAACATTGCACGAAATAAAGAGAGATTTCACTTATTTGTTTAATTCGGTGAAGACTCAAAATTATAATTACTATTTCTAAAGCACTTTACAGACTTTAAAAGTATAAATGTATAGTAGGTTTTTATTTTCTTAGTTTCATATGTATGGTAGACAAATCAATCTATTAACAATATTGCATGATTATAGATTTTTTTCCCAAACACACATCTAATTATTTCATCCTTCTTTAAAACTTCTAAATTGTATTCACACAAATCTACACTAGTAGTAATTGGCCCTAAATTTAAAGACTTCGTTGTATGATCTGTAGAAACTCTTTTAAAATTCCTAATAAAAATTTTAAAAAACGTAAAAAGATTTGGATCGAAAGAGTCATATCAAAATATTTGGATCGGAAAGAGTCATATCGACGCTACACACATGGATAATTGATTTCAAGGCTAGACCCACGTAGTAAGACATAATAATAATACAACACATGACAACGGAAGAGAGAATTAAGGAGAAAAATTGCAAAAATGGGTTATTGAAGGATGGAACCCATCACCTCATCAATTTTTTTGTGCCTTGTATCAACTGGCCGCCATTAACATATTATCTATATATGAAAATTTAATTTTTATTCAAAAAAGGGAGGACATCCTTCATGGTATCGAGCACAAGCTTGTTCGCAATGCGTGGATGCTCGTATTGGGATGTGATAGCCTCACCTCGTGTTTGGGCGTGTGGCAACGATGTCCACGTCTCCAAGTCTTGTCATTCACTCATGTTTTTTTCATGGATTATCATCCAACCAATCCATCTCTTGAGGATGGAGTTTGACCATGGATGCCTATCATGATCTTTTTATGGGGAATGATTAGGGTGTAAGAGAACCGAATCGCACCGAACCAACCAAAATCGAAGCTCTGTTGTTTAATTCGGTTTGAAATAAAAAATTCAATCGGTTCGATTTTTGGTTTAAATTTTACAAGATTGGCTAGTCTGAGATAGCTTTCTATGCTTCATCGTTGTTTAATGTCATTAGTGCCTTCGATATATTTTAAATTTGATTTTACTATTGATTATTAAAATTATGTTAATTGAATTAACATACGGTATGTGATATAGAAGTTAACATATGAAATAATTGTTATACTCCATCCGATTACATAAGAAACACGATGGTTAATCACGGACGGAATAATATTTGTTGCGTAAAAGAAAAAATAACAAGGAGGAGAAGGTGAAGAAGAAAAGAGTTTATAATGCGCGCTTGTATAAATGAAGCTAATTGTATTCCTTTAACACTAGAAATCATAGTTGAAGCTTCAGGTTTTGGTTTTCTATCCCGGAAAGTTTTTTAAAGAAGCCAAAATTTGTCTCTAACATTTGATCAAACACCTTTCATTCATAGTTTTCTTCATGACCAAGCTACCATATTTTCTAAGCAAATAGAACTCTATTTTCTTTGTTTTTTATTGCTTGAATTGTTTGGTTCTTTGTGTCACTTAGAAGCAATCTAAGTGTGGGCAAGAGATACATCAAGCTGACTTGATTTTCAAGTTTTCTTAATATGCCCACAAACTGTTCGATCAAATGTTTGTGAGAATCCGGAATGTTTTTTTTTCTAAAATAGCATAGCTGGACTATCACACTCGACAACAAATGACGTCTCGCTTCAAAATGACCGTCCACATTCCCATTGATGTTGATGTATAGATACTCCCCACCACAATTTATGTTTGTTTACTTGTTGGTCGGTTCTTGTCCGTTAGATTTTCTTTTTCTTTTCTTTATTATTTTGGTTGTTTACAAGTTTCTATGCTCATATTATAAATCGTGCCTAATTTGGATCCGATCGACCTAAAATCGATCTAGACACATCAAAAATTGGATCAAAGTGAATTCAAAATTTCCGACCAGTGATCAAACGTCGAGTCCTATGTGGTATTTTTTGACGTGAAAGAATGAGAACATGACACGTGTCAAAGCGCATGATGTGGAGATATAGTTAAGTGACACATGGTAAATATAATGACACATGTATGAATAATAAAATGCCACGTGAACCCGTTGATCGGATCGTTGGCCTAACATCCTTTAAAATAACTCGGATCAAAGATGGTTTAAATTTTTTGACAAGACCGGACCGATCCCTTGACCATATCTAATCGTGTCTATTGTCCACTCCACCCCCACTCCACACACCGAAGAAGTATAAAGTGAATTACCCGAAAAATGCGGGGTTAATGGTGTTGTCGTAAATTTTTTTGTTTGTATGTGAAAAAATATTTAAGGATCTATACATAAATTTGGAAATATGAGGCATGCAAGCATTTGCTATTTTGATGGTGAGGACATGTAGTTATAAAAGCTGATTAAGCAAAGAGTAAAGGAATGGCTTTCATGTACGACATGTTCATACTTTAAACGATCAAAGTTTTTTTTTCCTTTTTTTTTATGCAGCGATCAAAAGTTTATTAGTGATTTAAATATTGTGTAGACCAATATTCGAAACTATAATATTCACCTGTCTGAATATTAAGGTGTGCAACCTGTGCAGTAACTGAGTGCAAGTAGACTATGGAAAAAGGAGGCTGTTGGCACTGGACCCCACATCGTTTGAGCTGACTACTGTTGATTTTG
This sequence comes from Oxalis stricta, assembly GCA_024708375.1. Classification (NCBI taxonomy): domain Eukaryota; kingdom Viridiplantae; phylum Streptophyta; class Magnoliopsida; order Oxalidales; family Oxalidaceae; genus Oxalis; species Oxalis stricta. Next base: position 136 of record JANIEQ010001574.1, on the reverse strand, counting down.
TATAATACAACTCTGAGTCAGTCCAAACCTAAGTTACAAAATGAAAGCCCAGCCCAATTATTATTTACTCCATTAAACCCCTACGGACACAATACACTACCACTTGGGTCCTTTTCTTTTCTCCACCGCCACACTA
>JANIEQ010001573.1:0-32692 GCA_024708375.1 Oxalis stricta | reverse complement strand
AAATAATAAACCAAAGTGGCAGTGGGAAATTAAAGAAGTTTGCTAGTCTCTCAAATCTTTGGTTGGTTGATTAGAGAAAAATAAAAGGATTAATTAGTTGGATTGGCTAACCTTTAATTTTAGTAATAATAAATAAATATTTTTCCCCCAAGCGGACATAAAATAACCTATAAAATAAAGGGTCTCCATCTATTATCTTCATGAGAAATTATTAGATAGACTCCAATTAACCCTCTTATAAAGACTCAACTTCAAAAAAAAAAGAAAAAAAACTTTTATAAAGACTGAATAACTAACTGATTAACTAATAAGTTTCTTTTGAAGATTTTTAGTTAATAAGTTTTACATTTTATATGTTAAACTTTTGATGGAATAGGTTGTTAATCAGTTCTTTTCTTGTTAAACTACTTTTTCCTCCCCTCTTAATTTATTTTTTCCTTGTGTTTTATAAGATGGTGTTGAATACAAACTAAGCTATACAAGGCGAAATATGTTTGAACACTATAATATCAAACAACATCATTCAGATTACACAAATTAGGCGAATTTAGCAAAAACATCAAACAACTTCCATAATAGGAAATCAAACTAAAGAATAAAAAATCATTTATTTATTTCAGATTAGAAGAATAAAAAATCATTCAGCAGTACAAATAATAATCCCCATGATTAAGTTCATAGAGCGTGCCCTAGCCACCTAATAATTATTGCATTAATATTCATCAATCAAGCACTAGATTAACAAACTACAAAAATGAAAATGAGTTAGAATGAAACAATTTCAACAACAGACACAATGGATCCAAGTTCCAGGACCAGAAGCGTCTACTTGACATTATTCTAGAACACGTAGAGGCTCAGGCGAGTTCCTCGAAAGAATCGAGAATAAGATTTGGATCAGAGGGTTTCCGAGCATCCATAAGAGACCGTGTGTGTGTGTGTGTTTTTTTAAAAAAAAAAAAAAAAAAAAAAAAAAAAAAAAAAAAAAAAAAAAAAAAAAAAAAAAAAAAAAAAAAATGATCAAAGAGGACTACTTCACATTTTACTAATAATATATGATCTCCTTCATCTGATCCATGCTTTTTGTTTTGACCTTTCAATGAGAGGCATTCAACAATGGATGTTTCAAGTACTTGGAGCTAATCACATACTCTCTTCCTCGTGCTCCCAACGAATATCATCTCTAACCCTTCATCTTCTCGTTGATCACCCTGAGAGCCATGAATCCTCTCTTGTCGATTTCGACCTTAAGCTACTATAAGAAGAAGATCTCCCCAATTGTCGGACAAGCTCTTGCACTTTCTGAGAATATTCAAACTGATCTTCTTCATGATCAATATATATTTACAAGTTAGAGAGAAAATAAATATATTTGAACGAAATATATATGCTCAATTAGCAAAATAAAAATTGCTAGCGAGAGAGAGAGAGGGAGGCTAGATTCATAAATTGGGGCCATATATTATACACAGATGACTCCGAGGAATACTCATAAAGTAAATTATAGATTAGATGGGGGAAATTGAAAGATACTAATCAGATAATTATTAATTCAATAGGAGTGCTAATCTTATCTTTATAGAGAAAATAGGAACCATTTTTTAATTGTGTATTTGACTATGAAATCAAAATTTATGACTTGTTCATTGATAAATGAAATTTTGTGAGGTATTTTTTATCAATGTTAAATCATCGTCTAATCCATTCTAACCTCAAATTTCAACAAAATGGTTGTCAACATCTTCTTCCTTCTCGCCATAGAGCAATCGAATCACCTACCTCCCTCAAAATCGACGGTCACCACCTTACCACATCCACCACCTCCCTTAAAATCGACTGTCACCACCTTACCACATCCACCACCCCGTCCATGTAAAAATACTACATGCCCATCATGGAAGAAATTTGGGTATGATCCTTCTGATCAATATCGCCAGGCATCCACCTAGAGGAGAAAAAGGAGATGGTACGCCGACTTCACATCGATCAAAGGTTTTGAAATTTCTTCTAAAAATCCTTCGTTTCGACCGAGCAGCTTCATCAGGTCCCACAACGATTTCGCTTTTTCATGGCGCTCACCGTATTCCTCCCTGGCATGCTCTTTCCGCCTTCAAGATCCATTTATACTATCGAACATAGTCACCATTGCCATTCTCGAATTAAGCCCTCACGTGGAACGACCTCAATTTCTTTCCTAGATGAGATATTGGCTGTATAATTGTAAGGTACAACTTTATTTTGTAAATGAATTATCAATAATAAAAATATCGTTTTGTTAGATTTGATTTGGATATATAATACTATATCCGTCTCAAACATAATCATTTAAAGATTTGACATAGTATCACACTGGTTTACTAGACAACACATTATTAACAAATTCACACACGACACACATGTATCCATGTATACAACAATATTAACGGTCCATGAATTCCTACACGTTGATAAAACAATAATATATTATGATTCTCCTAAGGAGCCGAGAATTCTAGAGCAGGCGTGCCTAGCACGTGAGCAATGACAATACACTTGGATACGTCTGCTGATTTTGACAGTTTTCTCGAGAGATAACCATAATGGTAACCTCAAATAATTCCGCCTCCCACCCATACAATTGACTGACGTCTACATCAATCTTCCCAATATGTACTAGTCGTCCAATTCTGCACGTACCTTACATTAGAGCTTTGTTCCAAGACAAAAATACGTAAGTGAAAAAAGGTCGTGCTCGCCGGGCCACATTTCAGTTATCACGGGTACTTCTTTACCTCCACCGCCTCGTGTACATTATAGTTGGATTCTAATCCCATCAAGATGTAAATATGCTTTACTTGTTTGCATATTCAGAGGGAAATTGAACAAGAACGATGCCCAAACTTTGGATTAACAAGGTCTTTGGAAAAAGGAAGATCTACAATAAATATAATTGTTCATGATAAAATTATAAATTGAGTATTCAATTACATATTCACTAGAAAGCATTCAATAAAATTATAAATCGTAGTACTCAATTACATTTTCACTAAAAATCATTCAATAACAGGGATGAAGAAGTTGTCTAGGAGGTGATTCGTGATATTGGCTTGTTTATTACTACTTCATATGGTTTCCACAATTCAATTCACCAATATGTAATAGATTTATGCTGATGATTATTAAAAGAACTTTAACGTAAAGCATTAAAAACATTTAAAATCTTTAAGCAACTAGTCATTTATATATCAATCAATCGACCTCAATATATATATATATATATATATCAATCAATGGAAAACCATATAAAAGTAAAATATTTTCAAGACATAGAAACCATATAATAAAATAAAAATCTTAAATATCGAAGATGATCATAAACGGATTAGGAGTTAAACTCACTCCTCTCAACACATTTCGAAATTGAATGTTTGGACACTACCCAAGTTGGTAGTGAAAGCATTTACAGTATTATACAATGATTCCTGGTCTCAAGGCTAGTCCTAAAAATATATAGGAAATAATTCCTTTCGTCCCATCTCTCATTTAGAAGTAATTATGGCAATGCCGATGTGACCGAAATACAGAGCATAAAAAAAACACTTATTTGATTTCTTATGAAACAAAATTTGTTAATTTATGACGTATAATATGAAATAATATCTCTAGAAGATGTACTCTGGCATCCGATGAAGAAGGCTTTCTTTTTCTGTAGATACATACTGCTGAAGATGATGATGCACTAATGATTGTAATATCAAGTCATCAATATCTTGAGCTATCCACTGGGTGTGCCTGACAAGATAACCCAATCTTGACTGTTGATGTTCTAGTATTAGACATTGAAACGAAACAACATCACGTCGCCTTCTTGTACAATGTAATCTTACCTCGGATCTCAACTGCAAAATCCAGAATAACTTTCAGGGAATTGATCTTCCAGCAAAAAAGAAGCTTTAAATATCACAACATATAGAAACATAAGCATAAACATGACTATGAAACATACAAGGTTAGGATGCACGTCCATAAGTAGCTAGCTTAGTTGCAGAGAAAGCTGAATAAAATCTTTTCACTCTTTAAGTGTATAAATAATTAGGATCTCTGACAAAGATGAGAGTGGTAAATGGTCAGTTCTGCAAACCTTTTCACTCTTTCTTTTCAGTTTTATACAAGGTGTGTGATTTTGCGATGAATAGAAGTTCCCCACGTAAAACAGAACACAGGTTCAGCTTAATAATTATAAATGGAGAAGTTCAGCCATGGAACCACAAATCACAAACCGTTATATGAGCATGCCTTTAATAATAGCTAAAACTGGACCAGAAATCCAGAGAGAAAATGGGGGAAGAAAATAAAATAACTTACAAGGCCTTTTCTCTCTGGCAGCTGCTAAAGATCCAGCAGCAACAAAATCCTCGTAAGCTACCTGCTTCAACAAAAATTCATGGAATGTGGCAAGTTGTAATCAAACATTCGGCGAGATGGACAAACTATGTCTCAAACAAATCCAACAACAATTAAAACAAAGAAACCATTTTGGAAATCATTGTGTATCGTGTTAAAAAGCAAAGATTGAAACTCTACGAATGACAAGAGATCATCATCGGATGAAACTTGGATAATTAGTGACACCATGATGCTTACCGTCTCAGCTCGGATAAATCCTTTCTCAAAGTCAGAGTGAATAACTCCAGCAGCTTGAGGCGCAGTCATTCCTGTATTACAGAACAAAGTCAGCAATCAAAGATACTACTCCTGTCAAACAGCTGATATCACATGGAATCCCGGGGGGAAGGGGGGAAAAACACTTCCTCGCAGACATATTTATTATATGAGATGGAGTGATACAAGTTGTCCTTGTCTTATCCAAGAGACTAAAGTCAAACTCATGTCACAATTTGCTCTAAGCAAGCAAGCAAATATGCAAGAAAATGGAAATCGCCCCAACCATCGTAAGTCAAGGCTCAAAATAAAAGTAGAACAGCGCTTACCGCCAAGGATTGTCCATGCCTTGGTTTCCTGAATAAAAATTGAAGAGAAAATAATTAAATAAAAAAAAACACATAACTAACATCATTTGAAAGATATATTAGAGGACACTCAGGACAGAACATAGTTTAAGTCTCGCTACTTTACCTTCTCTCCAGAAGTGAAGTATGTGCGTAACCCTAAAAGCTGATATGTGGCCCTAATAAGATTTCCAAGTCCACTTTCGTCGACACCAAGAGAAACCAAGTATTCTGTTCTTTCCTCGGGTGGAAGTTCAGTTAGCTCAGCCTCCACCTGTAGTAACAAGACTAACTCGATTACTTACACTGGATTAAGAAACAGATGATATCCTTCTTTTACAGAAGAAGCAATTACATGCTGATCAGGATAGAACTTAAAGACATGACCAGCAAAGAGAAGACTCTTTTCTTTCATTTATATTATTATCATGGTGACGGTGGAAGAGAATCGGAAAAACTTGATCAAAAGTAGTAAAAGAGTTCTGTATAAGGCAGAAAACTAACCTGTGCCGAGACTGTTACTATACCCGACTGCAACTCAGATGCAAGAGTCATCACATCTTTGACATGAGAATTATTCCCTGGCTCAGAGAGGTCAGATTCCGCAACATTGGCCACATAGATGACTGGTTTCATGGTAAGCAAGCAAAGATGCATTATAGCATCTTTTTCAAAACTAGTCAATGTCACTGATCGGGCTGGTTTTCCATCCATAAGTGCCTGTTGAATTTTCTCCAGAGCAGACTTCTCTGCTTCTTCCTAACATAAGTTTTTGCATTTACAAAGTCTGAACCACCCTTTTTGGGAAAATAACTACAATGATAACGGACAAAATTATCTTACTTTTTACTTTGGATTGTGAATCCTTCGGCTTCCCTTTTTTGAGCTTCTCCAATCTTTTCTCAATCTGTAATTATTGTTTAGTATAAGAATTAGCTACATCACCTTGTTCTGCTCTAACAAGTAACAATGCATTATCAGCTTTTCCAGACAACTTTTTTGTCAAATGACAACAATCAAGACTCGATAACAGTGCAAAGCGAGAAAATTTACATATGAGAGATCAACAACAAAATTAATCCCAAATCGCTCTTATATACTTAAGTTTAAGTGTATGAACAAACACGGTCAGATAAGAATTTGGTGCTGCCAGGATTGTTAAGATTGAACAATTAAAGTTTCAACAGATTAAAGTAGGAAAAGCTAAATAATCCTTGATGCCGCAGAACATACCAACAACACAATGAAAAATATCAACGACCAGACTTCTTCAGGAACATACAAAACTAGCTTAGAACAAGATTCTTCCCATCATACCTGATCTAAATCTGAGAAAACAAGCTCTAAGTTGATGACTTCGATGTCAGACTTGGGATCAACTCTTCCACTGACATGAACAATGTCATTGTCTTCGAAACAGCGGACAACCTGAATAGAATAACAGCTAGCAGGAATTTAAAATTACAACTAGTGCACTAGCTTTAGCCACAAATAAGAGCATGGTTCTAAAGGGAGTATAAAAAATATGGGAGGCAAACAAGTGTCGGTGGCTAATACTTAGACTACTACACTTGAATCAATATACTGTGGATTCGGGCCACATTTTCTGAGTAATCGTATTCTGCTCATTCTGGCTCAACAGTGTGCGTAATGAGTTGTGGAGCTACACTAGAAGTGATAAAGTACAGGCAGAAGCAAATCAAGCAAGTTCCACCACAGTTTTGCTATGCAGCCAAGCCAAATTTTGCAGTTGTTTCTTTCTTTTAACATAAAAGAGATTAAAGCAAACCTGAAGTATGGAATCCACCTGACGTATATGTGATAAAAACTTATTACCCAACCCCTGCAATGAGACGAAGGAAGAAATTCAATAAAAAAGCACACTTGAGCGACTTATCTCCAACAAGTACCACAAATATTTAGACTATCAAAGTAGAGCAACAAAATGAATCAAACGATACAACCTCCCCTTGACTGGCACCCTTCACAAGCCCAGCAATATCTACAAATTCTATAGATGCTGGAACAGCTCGCTGAGATTTGCTGAGTTCCAGAAAGTACATCGAGTCTTGGGTCGGGAACAGCAACAATACCCACATTAGGCTCTATAGTACAAAATGGAAAATTAGCAGCTTGAGCCTTTCCATTTTCCACCTGAAAAAAATGCATCATATAAGAGAAACAAAAAGAAGCAACTTTAATTTGCTCATAATATGGATTTGTAATAAAATGAAAGGGAGGAGACTAACAACGGCATTGAAGAGAGTGGATTTTCCGACATTAGGGAGGCCAACGATACCGGCTCTCAAGCTCATGCTAATTCTCGATGAAGACGAAGAGAGTCTCCTTCTAAACCCAACGCCGCCGCCGATAAATTGAGCTGTTTTAGTAAACAGAGACAGCGACGCCGACGACGACAACGAAGACGGGTTGCAAGGTCTCAAGGACGGTATCAGTTGAATGCAAGCTACTCGAGCCATTATTTTTCTTTTTCTTTCAACAACAGATATAGAGAGATGGAGAAGAGAGAGCTTTATCTGAAATTTGAGAGGGAATAGAATGGAGTACCCACTAACCAGTGGTTCTGGGTTTTAGGCTTTGATTCTATGAAATCATTATTTGATGGTCGATTTGAATCATTTGTTAAAGTATAGGGACTAATACAATACTATATTGACTTTAAAGTCTTTAACCAATTTTTTCTCTCATCACCTTCGCCGTATTTCGTCTGTAGTTAAGTCCCTCCGTTTTTGAGTTTTTATTATTTTTAAATAGATAAAATTTTAAAAATATAAAGATAAATTTGATCTATTTAACTATTTTCTTGCTTATAAATTTTATCTTAAAAAATAGTATTCTTGATTCTTAATGCTTAGAGGCCAAACGTCTGACAGAGGGAGTAATAAAAATATAAAGTTAAAAGTAAGAATAAAACTTTTTTTATTTTTAATTTAGTGAGTAATTTTGGTTCTATGAAAATCTGTTGACAAGTAGTAGTAAACAGAGTAGATCTTCTCAGCGCGACAAACCCTAGCAAATTCTCTTCAAGTAGGAATTATCAATTGTATTTTCTCTCATCTTTTCGATTCAACCACTCGATTTAGAGAGTCTACAATGGACGAATTCGAGAAGAAAATTCAACAATATGGAGATACGTCTACAACAGGTCAGCTTTCATTTAGCTGGATTCTCGCTCGCTCGCTCCTATATTTGAGCTCTAGAGATCTATTTTGACTTTGGTTGAAGAGAGAAAGTCAGCAGCAGCTTGAGTGCTTAGTGGTTTATTTATTTATTTTGGATAGTGAACTGTAGAGTCTGTGACGATGTTCGAATCGCACATTCTTGAGTTATTGGGAGTTGATTTCGTTTTATTTTTCTTAAAACAGTATTGTATTGAATCTTAAACTTGGGTTTTATCTCGCATTGTCAGATAACTAGACAATTTATGTCATTTGAGTTCAGTGGTCATGATTTACTGTGAGACGTTACATTGATTTTGAATAGAATGTGTTTCCTTGAGCTCCAGTAGGCGGGGCAAAAGCAAATTGGTTAATTTCTTGACAAAAATGGTTTCTTTGTGATGCAGAAGGTGCTTTATTTGATGCATCACAGTATGCATTTTTTGGAAAGGATGCTGTTGGGGCAGTTGAACTTGGGGGATTGGAAGAGAATGAACCTTTTGTAGGGGTTAATGACGAGGAGTATCTGTTCGAAAAGAAAGAGGTGTGCTTTTCTTTATTACAAAGAGCTATGTACACGCTAATAGATAGGATTTTTTTTATTTCAGTTGTTGAAATAATGAGTCTCTTATGCTACGATTAACTTTTCTCTTGTTTACAGGATGAGGTCCTGCGATCTCTCTCTGACATTGATGACCTTGCTACTACATTTGCCAAGGTCAGTTCACTAAATTAGTTGATCTTTTCATTTTGAATTACAGTGAAAATGTAAGATCCCTCATAGCAAATATATGTGTCTTATTTGAATAAGGTCACTTTTTGACTGAGCTGAGGATTTTTTGCTTGGTCTTGCATTTTTCTGTCTATTTACGGTAGTGGTCAAGTTATGACTTTAATGTGGTATTGCTAATTGTGAAGGAGTGCTGCTATGTGCATATTTCTGAACTCGAGGTTATATATCATGTACCTCACAGCCTACTACTTCTCTATGACTTAAGGACTCTATTTGGCTTAACCGTCCTTTTTCCTTTATTACTACTTGGGTTCCCAACACTATCAATTTTGCCTCATTTTCCTTTTTTAGTGTAAGCATTAAATTTCATTGCGGCATCTGGTGTGGGATAGCACTTTTAGGGAGACTGTGCTAATTGCTCCACTTTCGCATCTTTGTTGCAAGGTTGTGAGTTTTTCATAATGGTTTTGTTATGACCACCCTTTGATGTTAGGATTACATGGCTGCTTAGGGGGCAATTCATTTGCAATGGTTTAATAATATATTTTTTTCTCACATAGTTATGGATTTTCAACTGCTATGTCTCAATAAATTACAGGGGTAAAGAGAATTACCTATGTTTCTGTTTGTTGTAATGTACTGGTTATGCAATTTTCTGTACTAGTAACTTCGGGTTAGTTTATTGTACTAAAATCATTGATTCGTTGCAGCTGAACAGGGTTGTTAGCGGGCCTAAAAAGTGCTGGTGTAATTGGTGATAGGAGATCTAGAAAGTGGTAAATCTGCAGAATTCTTTTTATCAAGATTTTGCAATTGCCACACTGTTAGCCTCTTTCCTAGATGTAGAATTGATGTCTTAAACCACTAGTTTGCAGAGGATAGGATCATTTATGACATTATTTGTGCTGTGAGATAATGTCTATGCTTCTTCTCTATTTATATTGTTCTCATATTGCTATTGAATTTTCTAATTATTTTGTTTCCTTGATTGCTTCATCTTAAGGTTCATCTGCCTCGGAATGGACCCAGGCGGAGGAATTCAATAACTGGTTCGATCATCAGGTTCCTGACTCTGACAGTCTTTCCGAAGGTAAGCGCTGGTCATCGCTGCCATTTTCTTCTGCTCCTTATGGAGAGTCAGCACCGTTGCAGAGAACATCGTCATACCCAGCAAGGCAGCAACTGCAGCAGGAGTCACTGCAACAACAGCAGCAGAAGCCGCCGCCACAACTACGGCTCCAACACTATGGTAGTGAGCCAATCATTGTACCTAAGTCTGTTTACACATCATTTTCCTCCCCCAGGTGGCAGATCTCTACAAGCTTCACCCAAAACCCATTCGGAGCCACCTTAATGTTCCTTATGCTGCTGGTGGATCTCAGATGGGATCATTATCGTCATGGCCTATCTCCATTGTCTAACTCTTCGAATCAGTTGGCTGCCTTGCAATCAGGGTCCCTACTACAATGGGAACTTGCATCAGTTTGCTCCTGGTCCATCTAACCAACTACCAAACCAGTGGGTCAACCAGACCAGATTATACCCTAGCAATCGTTCTGCACTCGTAAACAATATGTTGCGAAGACAATTATCTCATCCAAATGGGTTAATGGCTGCACAGGTTGCAGCACAGCAGCAGCTGCAGCTGCAGCCACACCATCTGGTTCAGCCATCATATGGTGGCCATTTATCTGGTATGCACTCTCAACTACTTTAACACACATCTCTCTCCTTCCCTTTCAATGAGCAAGGTTGAAGGAATGCTTGGTAGGGGTGATCTAAAGAGATCAAAGGACAAAGTCAGGACTGAGAGGTAGACAAAATTCGCGTGATAAAACAGTGCAGAAGAGTGAAATTGGATGGCCACAGTTCAGGTCCAAGTATATGACTGCCGATGAAATTGAAGGTATTCTAAAGCTGCAGCATGCTGCATCTCATAGTAATGACCAATATGTTGATGACTATTACCACCAAGCTCGTATTGCAAAAGCATCTACTGGCTCAAAGCTGAAGCACCAGTTTTGTCCGACCCACTTGAAAGATCATCCTTCACGAGGACGTGGTAGTAATGACTCAAATACGTCTCTTCAGGTTGATGCCATTGGGGAGGGTTCCGTTCTGTTCAATCCGAAGGCCCCGTCCTCTTCTTGAAATTGACCCTCCAAGTATCATCAGGTGCTGGTAACAGTGAGCAGAAAGTCTTAGAGAAGCCCTTAGATCAGGAAACGATGCTTGCTGCTAGAGTCACAATAGAGGATTGTCTTTGCCTTCTTTTAGATGTAGATGATATAGATCGGTTTCTAGAATGTAATCAGTTGCAAGACAGTGGAAGCCAGCTGAGACGAAAACGGCTGGCCCTTCTGCAAGGAATGGCAACATCTCTCCAACTAGTTGACCCTTTTGATAAGAATGGCCACTCAGCCGGAGCTCACCCACAAAGACGATATTGTATTTTTAAGGATTGTATGTCTGCCCAAGGGCAGGAAGCTCCTTGCAAGGTATCTTCGACTTCTTTTTCCATGTGGGGAGCTCATGCGTATCGTCTGCATGACCATTTTCCGCCATTTAAGGTACCTGTTCGGACGCCTCCCGTCTGATCCTGAAGCAGCGGATACAACAAATAATCTTGCTAGGGTTGTTTCATCGTGTGTCGGTGGCATGGATCTTGGATCCTTGAGTCGCTGTCTCGTAGCAGTAGTTTGTTCCCATGAGCAGCCACCTCTTCGTCCCCTTGGAAGCCCTTCTGGAGATGGAGCTTCTCTTGTACTGAAGTCTATTCTTGATAGGGCCACAGAACTTTTATCTGATCCTCATAAGATTTGCAACTATAACATGACAATTCAGCTTTGGCGCGCGTCGTTTGACGAGTTCTTTGGCCTTCTAACAAAATACTGCGTAAATAAGTATGATAGTATTACACAGACAATGCTTATGCAGTCTTCTCCAAATATATCTATTGATGGTCCTGAAATGTTGAAGGCAATCGGTAAAGAAATGCCGGTGGAGCTCTTGCATTCGTCTCTTCCCCACACTAATGAGCACCAGAGAAAGATGTTACAAGATTTTGTGAGGCGTTCGATGCCAGTAGCTGGATATAATAGTCATGATGGCCATAATGGTGGTCAACTGAACTCTGAGTCGGTTCTAGGTTGACTGAAAGCTAGTTAAACAATGTGAAATGGACAAGATAGTAAGGTGACTATGATATGTGCAGCAGCATAATTGAACAGTTGGGGGCATCTATTCATTAGTTTCAGTTATATTTGCAGGCTTACTTGATTAATATCTGTTCCTGTTTGGTTTAGATCCTCGTTAAATGTTTCTCCTTTTTCATATCCTTCTCTCGACTTACTTTCAACTTTACCTTGAGAGCCTATTTTGAAGCTCTGTTGTGAAATGTTTGATATATGTAGTGGGGGGTTTAGTTTGTACATGTTCATTACAGGGGTGTCCGCATTCTTGTACAATTATTTTCCAAGGAAGTGGGATTGTTTAGTATTAATGTCTTCTTATTATATCTGAACTGGGTTTTATGTGTTGTTCGTCTGTCGTCTGCTTTGTAAATGGCTCGCAGATAATTTATTCTTGATCAAATTGAGACTTGTCTGTAATTTTTGCTTCTGGATTTTTGCTTTTTCATTTGCTCGTATTATGTTATGCATGTACCTTGCATGAACGAAGATTGTCATATGTTATGCCGATCATGTTTGACTTTTGTAATGCTAGCATTTTCATTTGCATTAACATTTCTTCAATGTAGTCAAATCTATGAATTTCTAGTCCAAACTACTGTACTAAATTAATATTACATTCGACTCAAAATAGTTGGTAATTTTATCTCCAACATTTACGTGAAAGTTGTCAAATAATGAGAAATAATGAGAAATAATGAGGGATGGAGTCTAAGGAACTCAACAGTTGCATCTAAATAACAGATTATTTTGTCCCGTGACCAATTTTCTCCGCGGAGTTTATCGTTTGGTATTATTAATACAAGTTTTTTGAAAATTCTTTTTCCGTCACATTGGATATGGTCCCGTAACCAATTTTTTTCACGGAATTTATCGTTTGGGTATTATTAATACAATTTTTTTGAAAATTTCTTATTTACGATTTTCTTTCTGTCACATTAGATATGATTTTAGTCACATTGGATATGGTTTTAGGATATTAACTCAGACTCTTTATATATATATATATATATCTAATGCACGATTACAAGATTTTATCCCTAAAAATCCACTCCACCGCTCTCATATCGTAGGAGGAAAGGTCATTGGATCACGTTGATCGGCATTTTAACTCGACTCCGAAGGGAATGATTTTTTTATTCTTTTTATGAATCGAAGGAAATAGTTGAGACAGGGATTATTTGGGGGAGAATATTAGAAAAAACATCAAGGAAATTTTTTTTTCTCTTATGATAATAAATTAATAATATTGGCGACCCCACAAACAACAATAATTGATGATGCACAAATCAAACAAATAACAAAAATAAATGCATCACAAAAATAAATAAATGAATTCTAATTTTATATTCTCTCTCTTCCACCGTCCTCTCTCTCTGCTTCTGAAATAATATTATTCCAATTTTAATTTCTACTGAAAATTGACCATCGTTATCCCTACTTCTTCTTCTCCTATCTAGGGTTCCCTTCTCTTTCTCACAAATTTTTTTAAATACAATTTGGAATGTATTTTCAAAAAAAGAAATTAAAAATGAATAGGTGAACCCTTATTATTACTGTACAGATCCTCCCTCTTACAACGAGAAACCCTAAAACGATTTCTGCACTATTGTTTTCCATTTTCTGATTCGTAGAGAATTGAGTTGCTCTTGTGATATCTAAAGTGCTCTCGTTACTTGGGGTTTGAATTTCTCGCGTTTTTGTTTTTCTTCTTTTTGATTTCCCCTTCTTCTTCTTCTTGTTATCGTTCCATTTATTTTATGATTTCACTATAAAAGACGAAGTGAAGTCTACTTAGTTGCTTTTCCGATGGATGGATTTGGGAACCAAATTCCTCAATTTGGAGCCGCTCCTACTACAGGTTCGTTTTTACCAAGCTCGATTTCGTCTTTTTTTTTTTTTTTTTTGTAAAGAGAGAATTTTTTCCTTTTTCAGATCTGTTTTGCTTCTCAATAACAGTTTTTATGCCGATGAAATATGCTCTCGAGTGTTTGGTATTGCCTTTATTTTGTTATGTATGTAAATGTCAACTTCTCGTTTTAAAATTACTTTTTACTAGTAATCCATTTGTTAGGATTACTGAAGTGTTGCCTGATGATTTGGGATCCTTAACTATCGATTTGTCGGGATTTAGGGTTTGGTTTTAATCGAATCAGTAAACTGCTGAATCTTCGCTTTTAGTTTATTTCACATGATAATTCTCTGGCTGATAAAGGTGCTTGAAGTACTCAAGTACTTATCGCAATTGTTCGACTGTGGATATTATAGAAAAATCAGTTAAAATATGTTTGTTACTGTGACCTGTACTTCATCTGTAGTTGGTGCAATTACAAGTTCAGTTCCTTTGAAATAATGATTGGTTTCGTGATTCAGCTGGTACCGTATTTGACGCATCACAATATGCATTCTTTGGTGAGGATGTTGTTGAGGAAGTTGAACTTGGGGGATTGGAGGACGAAGATGAGGATCTGCCTGCTGCTGAGGCCGATGAGGAAGAGTTTCTATTTGATAAAGAAGAGGTATTTTCCCCCTTTATTGGATTTTCTGTTCATTTAGAGAGGCAGTATGTTTACTTTGTGGCCAGCTTCTATCACCTTCCTTTCACTTTTTTGGGAAGGCCGTTGTTCACACACACGTGCATTTGTATCTGTGCATAAATTAGGTGCTTGCTTGATTCTCAAGAAAGCCTATGCTGAGTCTCATTGAAATCTCATGATGTGTTAGGTTTTTTCTAACCAAGTAGTTGATGTACAATTTGCAGGGCGGGGTCCATAGAACGTTATCTGACATTGATGACCTTGCTACTACATTTTCCAAGGTGAGCTAACTAGACTGTAATTTTGAGGTTGTAAGTAGTAATCACATCTTGTTTAGATTTCTCTTTGCAGTATATAGCCGTACTTGTGTTCTAAGTGGGAAAGTAAGATTCAGTGGTCTGGTCTTGTATGCACTCTGTGTAGTTAATATTTACCTAAACCATTAGCTTCAGTGTGAGTTGTGTGCATGGTTACATGTGAACATACTTGTGAACCCAAGGTTGAAATATTATTTTAGTGCTAGTTGCTTAGCTTTGTTAATTCTTTTCCTTCATTTTTATCATGTTTGGTTTTAATATTTTTGGTTCTGAATTCTCCTTTTTTGCAACTAGGATTCCTATATTTCCTGATACAAATACAAGATGGAATCGTTTATGATTATGTTATCTGTCGTGCTATGTAAAAGTAATCTTAACTAGGGGCTTAGCATGTTCTGACAGTTGTAGCATATTTTGGTCGTGCATTTTTTTACTGGTATTTTTGGCAAGAAGATCTAGTTTGGTTGAAATATGCAAATAAAGTCAAATGTAGTTCCACTTTACAATCATGAGTTTTTCCCTCTCTGCATTCTTTTATTTGCTACCCTGTTTGTGTATCCTGCTATTAATAATGACTTCTCTCTGTATCTTTTCTTGGTCAATTGTATTGACACCCTAGTTTTTTTTTGCAGTTGAACAAAGTTGTTAACGACCCTAGAGACACAGTTGGTGCTTGGCGATCTAGGGAAAGTAAGTAGAGCTGCCTAAATCTCACTCTGTTAAACCTTGTTCAATTAGAACACTATCTAATTGCATGTAAGATGGTAGGACTAGGAGTTGATAATGAGTTACAGTGCGTTGTATAACAAAACATGGTTTGGACTTGAACTCATGGTTTATCGGTTTTATTTGAAGTTCACATTACTATAGTATGTTATACATTCTGTTCCTTTTCAATATACTTGGTTCTTCTGTTAGCATCAAATGTCTGATTGTTTGGTTTCTTTTCTTCAGGTTCATCTGCTGCTGAATGGGCGCAGGGAGAGGAATTCCCTAGCTGGTTGGATCAGCAGGTTTTTGATTCGGAAAGCCTTTCTCATGGTAAAAGGCAGTCATCGCTTTCTTCTGCTGCTCTAGCAGACTCAATGTCGATGCACAGAACTTCTTCGTACCCAGGGAAGCAGCAGCCCCAGCCGCCACAGCAGCCGCGTCCACATTATCAGCTCCAGCACTATGGCAGTGAACCGATTCTTATTCCAAAATCTGGGCACACATCATATCCTCCTGATGGAAGATCTCCACAAGCCTCACCAAACAACCACCCAAGCCAGTTTAATGCTCCTTATCCAACTGGTGGAGCCCAGATAGGAGGACTACCATCTCACAATCTCTCTCCCTTTGTCTAACTCTCCCATTCAGGTGCCTGCCTTGCATCAAGGTTCTAACTTTGGTGGAAACTTGAATCGTTTTCCTCCTGGCCTGTCAGCCAATAACCAGCCACCAAACCAATGGGGCAACCAGACAAGCTTATATCCTGGTGATCGTCCTGCCCTTATGAACAATATGATGCAGAGACATTCACCACATCAAAATGGGTTGTTACCACCTCAGTTTGTGGCACAGCAGCAGCTGCAGCAACATAGACCGCCCCATATGGCTCAGCCGCCATATTTATCGGGAATGCAGTCTCAAATGTTTAATCCCCATCTCTCCGCATCCCCACCTTTGATAAGCAAGATCGAACCGGTGCTTGGTATGGGTGATTTGAGAGACAGACCAAGATCAGCACAGAGAGGCAGACAAGTTATGGGTGGCCAAGGAAGGTGGCCTCAGTTCAGATCCAAGTATATGAATGCTGATGAACTTGAAGGTATTCTTAGGATGCAACTTGCGGCTACTCACAGTAATGACCCATATGTTGATGATTATTATCACCAGGCGTGTCTAGCAAGAAAGTCCGCCGGGGCAAAGCTGAAGCATCATTTTTGTCCAACCCACTTGAGAGATCTTCCTCCTCATGCACGTGCTAACAGTGAGCCTCATGCTTTCCTTCAGGTTGAAGCATTAGGGAGGGTTCCCTTTTCTTCAATCCGACGACCTCGCCCTCTTCTTTGAAGTTGACCCTCCGAATTCATCTAGTTCTGGGAACTCTGAGCAAAAAGTTTCAGAGAAGCCTTTAGAACAAGAGCCAATGCTTGCAGCTAGAGTCACAATAGAGGATGGTCTTTGTCTTCTCCTTGATGTAGACGATATAGATCGATTTCTAGAGTTCAACCAGCTGCAAGATTGTGGTAGCCAGCTGAGACAGAGACGCCTGAACCTGCTGGAAGGGCTGGCAACTTCACTTCATTTAGTTGATCCACTTGGCAAGAATGGTCACTCAGTTTCTGGGATTGCTCCCCAAGACGATCTTGTATTTTTAAGGATAATATCTCTTCCTAAGGGCCGTAAGCTCCTCGGAAGGTATATTCAACTTCTTCTTCCATGTCCAGAGCTGATGCGTATAGTCTGCATGGCTGTTTTCCGACATTTAAGGTTTTTGTTTGGAGTTCTTCCCTCAGATCCCAAAGCGGCAGCAACAACCGATAACCTTGCTAGGATAATTACATTGTGCGTTCTTCGAATGGACCTCAGCTCGCTGAGTGCCTGCCCTGCAGCAGTTGTTTGTTCCCAACAGAAGCCACCGCTGCGGCCACTGGGAAGCCCAGCTGGTGATGGAGCGTCTACTCTCCTGAAATCTGTTCTTGATAGGGCAACACAGCTTTTAACTGATCCTCATACTGCCAGCAACTACAACTCGACAAACCGATTACTTTGGCAGGGTTCGTTTGATGAGTTCTTTGGCCTTCTCACCAAGTATTGCATAAATAAGTATGATACTATCACCCAGGCATTGGTTATGCAGTCCGAGTCGAACGCTTCTGTTAGTGGACCAGAAGCCTTGAGAGGCAATTGGTAGAGAAATGCCAGTTGAGCTCCTGCATTCATCTCTTCCCCACACTAATGAACACCAGAGAAAACTATTACAGGATTTCGTGTCTCGAGTCTATGCCCATAGCTGGATCTAATGGTCACGATGCTCGTAGCGGAGGAGGTCAATTAAACTCCGAGTCAGTCCTGAGTTGAGAGAAACCATATTGAACCAGTGATAATAGAGACAAAAGGAAAACAGCACAGTGGTCTGTGTACATTAGCTTCTGGAGTCTTCTGCAACCATTGCCAGTAGCTTCAGGTTTCAATTTTTGTAAGTTTTACTTTATTATTCCCTTGCGTGGTGCTATCAATACAGAACTTCAAAGATGGCATACGTACATGTACGGGCTTTAGATCCTTGTTTGACGTTTTTCTAGTTTAATTTCTGTCATAGACTTTTATCGTTTGCCTTTGAGAGCTTATTTTGACGCTCTGATTGTGGAATTTCTGATATGGAGATTTGTGTAGTGGAGATTAGTATGTACAGGGTTCATTACAGAGAGTTTCCCACACTCCTGTAATATTATTTTTGGAAGGAGATGTGGGGATGCGTATGTTAGTGTCTTATATAGAAATGAGCTTGTGTGCTATTCTCCGTGTTGTTTCCTGGCTTTTATGTTCTATACCCTTTGCTGGTGGTGGAGTTTCTTCTCGAACACATCAAAATTACTCTGTAATCACGGATAATGCTTCTATTTTCCGAATTTTTTTTCCCAGATTTGATGACTCTAATCATGGATAATCCGCTGTTTTGAGTTTTTTTTAATGATAATCCTGGGATATTTTCGGATGGGATTTTCTATGTTTATTTATCTTGGAAAAATTATGTTATTTCCTTTTCTTTTCGTGTGCTCGGCTTGAGCTTGATAGTTGGTAGCCCTCATGAGAATGCTTACCGGTCAAGTAACTGTCCAGTACACGGAGAATTGAGATGTCTTTTATATGTCGACGTGGCGTCCTATTCACCAATATATACAATTCTTCTTTAAATTTATAAGTTCGTGGGTCAAATTGAACCCCATTATATTATCCAGCTGGTGTCTGTGAGATAATTAAACCCCATTATATTAATATAAAAAAATAATGTAAAAAGGACCAAGCTTTACCCTCAAAGGAGGTCAAAACGAGCTGAATTATAAACTTGCAATTGATTCTTTTCGGCCATTGGCTTCTTTAATAAAAAAAAAATGAAAATGTAAATGTAAATGTAAATATGGATTCATCTTCTCGTATAGTTGCCGAGATTGATCCGAACTATCCGGAAAAGAAAAAGAATATTGTGGTGGACGTTGTTTTACGTTTCGAAACAAACATCAAAGGGAGATAGAATAAGGAAGGTGGCGAAAGTGGTGAAGACGACAATGGTAAGACTTGAGAGGATTCGATCCTCCTATTATCAGTACATCCTCCATTACACCCTGCTTCATCGTTATTTTTCTCTCGAAACAATCAAAACACAATTTCTATTATCAATACGGCACTCTTAGATTCTGGTATCGTTTTACCAATTTTCTACACAAATTTTCTCCTAGAATATTGATTTTTTTGTTATTTTTTTCCTACCCGCTTTAGATTTTCGTTTTCCTTAATCATAAATAAACTAGAGATCGAATTCTAGCCTTGTTTAAAAACTCCCAACTTCTAGCCTTCTTTAATTAATAAATGAATACATTATTTACAGTAGGGAAGCGAAGAATTTCAAAGAGGGGACATTCTTTAAGAATCATCTCAAGTTCCTCATAGCTGAGATCGACTCTAAGACCCCTCTCGCATTAATGATCAAATTTTTAAAGATTAGTCTATTGAAGTTTCGAAGCATACCTTCTCTCTTTTCAATTTCTATCTTATGCAACAGTTCCAATCTTTGAAAATTTGATCATTTTGGAGCAATCTTAAGACCTCAACAAAATGACCCACCGGGTCTGCCCAATAAGGAGTTTTACTCGACAAAAGCAATGGAAATGAAGATGGATGGGAGATGCTATAATTTTTATGGAAACCTCCTTCGTAATAAAACTCTTCGAGTGCCGGAAAATATATCATTGTTCGTTCAGAATCAGAAATAACACTAAAAATACAAAAGACTTTGTAAAAGAATCTCAAGCCAAGCGAAATTAAGCTATATTTCCAAAGAAAAACACAGCAAAAGTACAATACAAGCACGAAAAGGTGTAAAAAAAAAAAAAAAACTGTACTAAAAAATCAACACAAGCAAAATACAAAGCTAAACTAAACAGAATATTAATGGAAAATATTTGAGCAGAAGTAGAGAAGGATAAGCAAGAAAAGAAGGCAGCCAATGCCATTGCTCGATATTACAGTGAAGAGCAGAGCATTTAACAAAAAGTACTAAAACAGCTAAGCTCAGTATCAAATCCACGGATATCAAATACTCAAAAGTCAAAACCAATGAAGTAACACTAAAGAACATAGCTGAAATGAGAAAAAAACAGTAAACAGAAGAACATAAAAAGAGAAAAGAATTCAATTCAAGTGCAGAGCATAAAAACGATGTGGGGATTTACTCGCCAGATGGGGACATGACGATAAGCTGTTTCGATTTAGGGAGGGAGTCATCATGGACCTTGATACAAGGAGACTTGTCTTCTCCTTCACGGCCTGCAATGACACTCCGTTCACTGCCGCCATTGTTGCTTTAGCAGACAGACATACTCAGAGATAAAAGAAAGAGATCATGGTGATTAAGTTAAATTAAAATGGTCTTTTTTTTTCATCCTGAATGATTGGTACATGCTCTTTCATTTGCCACGTCAACAAAAAGCATTCCCGTTGGTAGATAGAATGACGGTCTAGCCCTCAAACATCTGCAAACCATACATATCTGACCCCTGAAATAAGTTATACTTATTGGGCCTGGCCCGTGTATTTACCTTAAACTCAACTAGCTCCACTACCGTATACTACCATCATCATCATCATCATCAGAACAACACCTACACTGAAAAGCTTCATACTTCATTATCTTCTTCTCCTTACCTTACCTGCTATATCGTTTAAGCTAAAACAAGTCAATCAATGTCGAGAGGCCCAGACCGTTTGATAAAGAATGTGAAGAAATTTGCTGACAACCAGTACAAGCAGTTCACTGACAATTATGGCCAACAACTGATAGATATCTTCGAATTTCCAGTCAAATTCCTTCACCTGTCCTCTAGCTTATGCTTAGCTCAGTCCGTCTTCGTGTCCCGGAGTCATCTCCAGCTTTTTATCTTCTAACTTTGTAAAGGACAAATTTCCAATTGGGTGTTACTCTTATTATCTATTTTGTTCATTAAGCAATAGCTGATAAGTTATTTATGGTTTTGATTAGGCTGTGGCAGCTCTGGGAACTTATGATATTGCATTCGAGCTGGGAAAGAAGGTCATTTGTCAAAGGTGATTCCCACTGCCCATTTTAATTTGTTTTGCGTGACATGATTGAAGTTCATGGTTTCTTTTAATTAGATTGTATCTTACATGAAAATGGTACATGGAGTACAGGAATTGCCGAACGTGCAACGGTTGGCAAGCATTACGGTGTACTCTGTGCAGAGGATCAGGGAAGGTTCATTACCAAGTCAAAAATTGTTCATTAAGAAGGTACATCTAAAATTTTGGTGAGAACGTAGATAAGCTATGTGCAGTCAATTATAAATGTAGTATATAGAAGGATGTAGCCGTGGAAGCTGTTGGATTATCCTTTCTTTTCTTTTTTTACAGTAAATTGTTGTAGTGTAGAAGACTGGATTTCATATTGTAAATCATAATAATTGTAAAAATAAGACATTTCTGAAGCAAATTCGAGATAAGCTGAAGCATTGCTTTTGGTTTGTTCATTCATGAAAGTGCCGAGCAGCTGAGTTGCTCGCATAAATACAACTCAGTTCTGGGTTTTTGGGCCTTTCTTCCTACATTAACAACTCATAAGTAAACGGGCTTAGACAAACGGCCCATCATAATTACATGATAACAGCTGCATTAGCCGAAGTGTTGACTAACACGACATTACACCCCACTTCAAATAGATCTTGTCTCAAGATCTAGAACCCTCTTCTTCTTCGTTCCTCTTGCCATCTCCCACCTCTGACTCCAATTGCAAGAGTCCAGATCCCAAATTGACGCCCAACTCGTCTTCTATGAAGATAATTGTTGCTATCTCTTCCAATTCAACTTCGGTTGACTCTTCTCTGCTCGAATTTCCAGTACTGTCCCTCTCTGTTTCAGGCCGAGCTCCAATTGCGTTCAAAATTGATTTTTTGGCGTTCAGCAGGCTCGAAAATTTGTCGGCAATGTGATCGGCGTCCTCCCAGGTGGCTTCGTCCTCTCTCTGACCGCTCCAGTTAATCAGCCACTGTGTCACTGCTACTGCTTGCTCTTGATTATTTGGCATTGTGGGTAGCTGATTGTCGATAATTGGTGGTTTGTCTTCTCTTACTTCTGCTTCGATGAGTCCGAATCCAATTTCAAGTGCTGGCAACTCGGCATCGATGACTTCGCCTTCAATTTTGAGCAGCGAGGACGACACTCCTGCTACAGACGACGGCGTTCCTACATCAACTACGGGCTCTGCTTCAGTTTCATTGACCCAGCTCCGATAGTCGACAATTGAAGTCGCTTCTCCCCCTTCTCCTAGTGAATAATCGGAAGCCAGTATCTCTTCTCCAATTGACTCTTTCGTTTCTTCTTTTTCAAGATTGTGATTCTGGTAGTTTCCCTTTTTTAATTCGACAATAGTGGCTTCGATGATGTCAAGTGTTGGTTCCTCTTGAACCGATAGCTTCGAATTGAGGACCCATTTCTGCAATTTCGAAAATTCCCTTAGACTCGGCGATCCATCTCCTTTGTCGTCAGGTTCATTGAAGGTAATTCGTTTAGATCCCTCTCCTTTACTTGAATTGAGCTTTGTTGCAGGTAAATTCACGTCTTCTTTGATTAGTTTAACCTCTCCGACCTCTGTTTCTTGTAGCTTTGTCTTTAATTGGCTTTCCATGGCGTTAAGAGTGGCCTTCCATGGCGCCATAGCAACGACTTCTTCATTTTTGTTGATTTCTTCACTAACTTTCATTTCTGTGGAATCGTCCAGCAGCTCCGGGAGCTCGCTCATAACCTTCGTCACAATGACTCCGTTGTTCTCAACATTGAGAGACAAATTCTGCAGTTCTTTGGTCGTTGCTGAATTTTGCGTTGTGATGTAATTGTCTCCCATATTGGCGAATTTGATCACCTTGTCGTTAAAGGTAACTCGATCTCCCTCAATTAGCGCTTTTGTCTCTTCTTTAGCTACAATTGTAGCTTTGCTAACCTCTTTCGCCGATTTGACTAGAAGGGTTGTTATGGTGTTGAGTGTGAGCTTGTCCTGATCCAGCAGCTCTGGAGATTCAATCTCCATGTGCACAACGTCTCTGTTGCCAACATTGAGAGCCCAATTCTCTGATGGTGCAATGTCTCCTGCTCTAATTTCATCGTTGGTGACTGTAAGAGCTTTGAATTCGCCAACATTATCTTTATTCACCTCTTTTCTGGTGACTTTCAAACCTTTGACATTCTCTGCTTCATGCATTTTCTTCTCCAGTTTAACGTTTGTCAGAGGGTTCAGCTCTATGGGGTTGAGGGTGGTTTCTTCTACCTCTAACAAAGAGAACGGATTGTTGGCTATGAACGAGCAGTCCTCACCAGCGACATCTTCAGCTCTTTGGCCCTTCCATTTCACCAGTTGCTGGGTGATTGATAAGTTCCCTCTTCTGATCCCATTTCTGTCTCTTGTCTTTGTTGTTTTATGCTGTTGTTGTATCTGAACCCTTGGTGCTGCATTTCTTATCTTAGAATTGATCTTGTATGGACCATATTGTTGTTGTGATAACTTTTGCTCCACCTCTCTCGTATTCCCTATAACTGATATGCGTGTCTCTGTTCCCTTTGTGCAAACTGATGTATACATACATTTTCCCACACCAGTACCTTTTCCTTTTATCAATTCTTTCTGCGATTGAATGGCAGAGATGGCTGGTAGCTCTCGATAAGGTACACCAAGAATTTTTGTAGCATCGCTGCCTTTCTTTGTTTGAGTGTCGAGTGTCACGTCAGGCTCTCCAGAATTTTCGTCATGGTTTTCCTCTACAGTAACATCATTCACTGTCGTTTCAATCTCTTCAATTGGTCCCTGTATTCTATGAACTTCAATAACCGGTTCAATCCCATTTTTGTCTACTCCGGCTTTCAGTTCCTTTTCATTTCTCATGAGCGTTTCATTAGCATTTGCTGCTTTCTCCTCTTCTTGCAAATAATACTGATTTTCCACCTCAGAATAGTCTTCCAACTTGATTCCTTTCTCTCGCCTCCATAGTTCTATTTTTGTCCGATCATATACTGCGTACACTGATCCGTAGTCACATTTGTGTTGCTTCACTTCTTCTTTCAGGTCTTCGTCTAAGCCGTCAATGAATCTGGAAATGAAAAAGGATTCTGGATGTATTGGGTCTAGGAGTAACATAATTGATCGCAGCTGCATGAACTCCTCCTGGTGAGCCTCCAAATTTGACTTCATTTTCAGCTTAATAAACTTTTCCAGTGTATCTTCGAGTCCTGTTTTACCAAACCTTAACACAATATCTGTTTTGAAATCCTGCCAGGTAAGCAATCTCGGTGGCAAAATCCAGTCCTTGTACCAGTCAAAAGCCTTACCTTCAAGGCACAACATTGCCAGTTCCACTTTCATTCTGTCTGAAATTTGGTAGCACGCAAAGGTGTGTTCGCATCTACGCACCCACTGTGATGCATTGATGCCTGAAAACCTCAGAATCTCAAACTTTGATAAGTCGGGTAAGTTCAGCGATGCGTTAGGAAGGATTGAGGTCTAGTGGTTGAGGATTAGGATTTCCTAGCAATATGGTAGAGTACGTGTTTGTTGGAATTGGGTTTTTGTTTGGTGTGTTTGAATCCAGTAGCTGAAAACGTGATTGGGACAATGTTTGGTTGGCTGTGTGTGTTGTTTTTTCACTGACATCATGTATTTCTAGTGGTGCTTGCCAAGTGTTCGATGAAATGTTTCTACGGTTGTGAGTCTTGTCCATGGTAGGGTTTGTGTTGGCTGGTTGATTTATGTTGGATGGCAAAAAGTGAAGGTGTTGTGTGGACTGTATGGCCTGGTTTTGGGGGGATATAGCATGTGATATGTTTAGGCTAGGGTTTAATGGCGATGCACTACATGTATCTGATGTTTTGTCTATGAGATATGGATCTGATGGTGATGGTGATGGGTTTGTGTTTGTAGGGTGGTCTTTGGCTAGGGTTTGAGTTAAAAACTTACCACTGAGGTCTTTCAACTGCTTTCGGGTCTCGTCTACCTGCTGTTGGATCTGCCTCAACAAATCGATCTTCCGCCTCTGCTCAGCCTGCTGCTCCAGGTCGATTTGTTTGACAGTGCTTTCCTCAATCCAGCAAGTATTCATCTCAACTAGACCTGCTCTCGTTTCTTCTACATCTTTCGATTTAACACTATTGTAAGCGTTAATCGGAACCGGTGCGGGAAATCTCTGCTACCAACTGTAGTGTAGAAGACTGGATTTCATATTGTAAATCATAATAATTGTAAAAATAAGACATTTCTGAAGCAAATTCGAGATAAGCTAAAGCATTGCTTTTGGTTTGTTCATTCATGAAAGTGACGAGCAGCTGAGTTGCTCGCATAAATACAACTCAGTTCTGGGCTTTTTGGGCCTTTCTTCCTACATTAACAACTCATAAGTAAACGGGCTTAGACAAACGGCCCATCAGAATTACATGATAACAGCTGCATTAGCCGAAGTGTTGACTAACACGCCAATTGTCTTGTGTTTTTATCTTGCACCTCTGGTCGCAGTAATTAAATTTCTTTCAAGGATTATTTCTTACATCTCACGCTATACATGCTATTTGCGCACGATGAGTACTGTACTTATATTCTGTCACTTTCCTGAAGTGGAGAGAAGGCAACCGCAGAAAGTGTTGCTGATGCCATTATTGAAAATCGAGCGGAGCTTGTTCAGCTCCCTTCGACTATTGATCTTCATTCACCTCTGCCATCAAAAGACTGCCCGAGTTGTGATGGAACGGTCAGTCATATCTTTCCAAAGTTTTCAACTTTTCCAATAATACATGAACCCTCGGTTCTACACGAGACTCTTTGTGTTGGCAACTTTTATGCTTGAGCATCAGTTACATGGAAATATTCAATTATATTTTTTGGTATTTCCTGAACTATTTGTGGACAGTACCGGGCGTAATGTGCTGCCCTGAATGCAAAAACAAGTTACAAGTGAGGATCTCTGCAGACGATGTGAGTTTTTTTATTGATTAACCAATTCATGTTTATTTGGTGGCAGTTATTTGGAACATTCTCTAAACTTATTATGTTTCCTCTTTATTTGGTAATTGATACTTTATTTTATTTTCTTTCTCTTCTATAGATCATGGAGCCTCCATGGAAAGCATACAATGTCTTGAAAAAAATGGATTATCCCTATGAGGCTAGTATTCTGACTTCTTTCATACTTTCAGTGATGCAAATTGTATTCAGTGGTTTCCTTGTGCCAGCAGTGAATGTGTTTTGGACATTTTCGTAGTACCAGTTGTGCTCTTGGTCGTCTATAGCTAATGTTATGTTCTTGATCTTCTCTAAAATTTCAGCACATAGTCCACAGCATGAAAGATCCAAGCATCGCTGCATTTTGGTTGTTTAGCTTGCCACAGATTGTGGGTGGCTTTAACTATGATGATGAAGTCAAGCAGAAAATTTGGTGGCAATACAAGGTTTGGTCTATTTTTCTTTACTTCCTTAGTCATATGGCCATTTTCTTTTATGGAGTTCGCCATCAACTTAGTCCAGTTGTGAATGATGTGTTTCTCTTGGAAAGGAATCCATGAGGTACGACCAACTTCGAGATATAGTGGCCAAGCGGCAACCTGGTTGGGAGCACTTGCAAGAGGTAATAATTTTATTTATTACTGTACGACCATCTATTATCTTAAAATTTGCATGTTTGTGATCGCTTTTTTGTACAGGCTCTGATTTCCATAGATCCTGTTCGGGCAAGGGAGGATCCTGTTGTAGTGAAGAACGTGCCTTACTTCAGAGCCAAGAAAGCACTGGAGGCAGAAGTCATGAAGCTTTATCCACCACCACGGCCGGAAAATTGGGGTGTGAGTAATGAGTATTCCTTGTCATCAAAACCTCATAATTATTTTCACTATCTAGTTTCGTTTTGTGTTGTGATTTAAGAATATTTTTGTCTGAAGTATACTAAGATTCTAATGAATACAAAATGAAGAGAGTAAAAAATGGGCAAGAATTTTATTCTCAATTGGATCTTACTTCAGCCTGTTTTTTGTAGGAGTTGGACCTTCCACTGAATGCTTCTTCTTGGAATGAGGAGGATCTGAAAGATCCAAAAAGTTTTACGAGATGACTGTTCTTCTGAATGCCCAAAGAGAAATCGCAGATAAAATTTTGGATACACAGTGGGAAACTAAATGGCGTCAAGAAAAGGCGAGTTACTTTTTCCTTGCTCCTTGGAGATGTTTACTGTTTGCATGTACATGGCCAAAGAAATAATATATACATTCGTCGTTGTGCTTTGTCGGTTTCTATGATGGTTTTTTATTCTTTGGCCAAAGGTCCAAATTCATGGAAACTAACCATGTCAGTTAAAAAAACTTATTTGATATGAGACATTGATGATTAATTTGCTATTGCATATTCTTATTACAAAGTTTTGAAACTTGATCTTCGTCTATTTTGGTCCGTAGTTGAACGAGATGTTGGAGGAGAAGGTTAAACCATACATCCAGAAAATCGATAATGGTGTCCTTTCTCAGCCTATCATAGTACCAACTCGAAACGAGAATGACAAGGTAATTTCCCTTAACAACGCCAACAATGCCTGTAGATTTATAATAATATGCTGGATTATGAATTGATAATTTATTGTGGCAGAGGACTCGTCGCAGGTGGTTCTTTTTCTGAGCTTATTCTGCCATCGAGAGTTATGACGTAAGCCGACGACTTGTTGGATTTTGGAGCTCTGAGAGTGTTAATTTTGTTGCGACATTTTAATCCTGCATCTCTTTCCCTTATCAATGTGTAAACTATTACTCAGTCCAAACCTAAAGTTAAAAAATGAAAGCCCAGCCCAATTATTATTTACTCCATTAAACCCTACGGACACAATACACTACCACACTTCGTCCTTTTCTTTTCTCCACCGCCACACTTCCACACTTCGTCCTTTTCTTTTCTCCACCGCCACACTTTCTATACCACATTCTCAGATCAACGACACAGCCGATTATCTTCTATTCTTCCTTCATCCCTTATACTTGTGTCACTCTCTTTCGTCCCGACTTTGAAAAAACGCACGTCTTCGTCTGTCGCCACCATCGATCACCACCAGCACCAGATCTGGACGTGAAGGTGAAGGTCCGGT
Organism: Oxalis stricta; assembly: GCA_024708375.1. NCBI lineage: Eukaryota > Viridiplantae > Streptophyta > Magnoliopsida > Oxalidales > Oxalidaceae > Oxalis > Oxalis stricta. Next base: position 4,374 of record JANIEQ010001573.1, on the reverse strand, counting down.
AAGGGGGCGAACAATCCCGCAGATGGTTTTTTTTCTTGTCTCATGCACCGCCTAATCTCATTATATTTATAGATATTCCGTAATTTAATCTTCAATTTTCAATTTTTAGGGGAAAAATGCAAGTAGTTCGATCTCAGAAGAGATTATCTTTATCTGACGACGCCGACGTCGTCTCGACCTCCGTCTCGCTCCACCTTTACCGCTCCGCTCCGCACTCTCCAAGTCAAACTCGAGGAATTCGAACTCTTCGCCATCGATCGCCTCCGCAGTACGTCAACTTTTTTTTTTCAGTTCAAAATTTCCGATCTATAAGTATGGTATTAGGGAGTTATTATTTATACACACATAACTTAAAAGGAAAATGAAACTATTAGTTGGAGGTATTCGGGATTAAGCTTGGATTGTTGTCGATGTTTAACATTTATGTATTGTGTTGATTTCTGACTTTGATTTAGCATAAATTGGAATTTTGATTTATGCAGTTCTTAAAGGGATCTCCGATGGATTGTCCCGTGGCAAGAAGCATGATGAAATGGAAAAACTGGTAAAAAAACCATTTATGTTATCAAGGTTTTCGTATTTTAGTATTGGAAAATGTTATTTAAATTACACATTTCTGTATTGTGTAGGTAGATCAACTTTGGAAAGATAATATGAAGAGTCTGCAGGGTTCCGAGGTTTTCAACAAGGATGTTATTTCTCACTTTGTTCTGCGTCTAGTTTATTGCAGGACGTAAGGCCCACTGCATTTTTTTTTCTGTGGAATTACTTTTCTCAAATACTTTAAATCTTCGATTTTGAATCTCATTCTTCTTGATTTTGTCTTCTGTTTGTGGTGTGGTTAGGGAGGACTTGAGGAAATGGTTTCTTTCCATGGAGACTCAACTCTTTCGATGTCGTTTCAAGCTTCAAAGCTCTGAAGCCCAGGTCTGATTTCTTCAGTATTTATGGTATTTTGATTTTACTACAGGTGCATGGATTCTAACTTATTTATACACTTATCTTGCTGGTTTGTGCAGAGAGCCATAATGGAAGAGTTCAATCTTCCTTACAAGCCAGTCACCATCGCAGAATATGAGGTGATCTTATGTTTATCTGACTTGTACATACTAAATCACAAAAATCCTTTCGACCATCTAATCTTTATGAAACAAACCTGCTTTATTGCATACATTTTCGTGGCTGATTTTAATCTTCTTTTGTCTTCAGAATATAAAGGAAAAATTGGAGCAAGTTGCACGTTCCATCAATCCGAAGTCAACCGTTGGTAATTGAAAATTATCTCTTAGTTTTATTTATCATTTATATATTTATATACTTGCCTTATTTATGCTGAATGATCCTGCACCGCAAATTTGTATTAGAAGTGGCAAAAACCATTTTTTTCTTTCCCAAACTATTTTGTCTATTGATGTGTTTACTGATTCATTTCTTTCTTTCTTTCCCTTCTGCAGCTGATACCATATTTTACAAGGTTGGCTAGTCTGAGATAGCTTTCTATGCTTCATCAGTGTTTAATGTCATTAGTGTCTGGAATCAATGGGAAAAGTATGCTATGTAAGGAGGAGCCGTATTCATATGATTAAAACTAAAACTCTAAACTAATATTGAAGGATTGGTTGTGACCATAACTAGCAAAGTTTGGGCATGTGCAACGTGGAAGAAGCTCATTTTACATTTATGGATGCATATTTTACCTGTACTAACAACCATGTTTCTATTGAAGGTGCCATTTGAAGAAGTTCCGCAACTTGTAGCTGGTCGTAGGGTTTATATTCATAAAGGACATGCCTATGTTGCTAAGAATCAGGTAAATAGAATATACGTGCCACTGGTTTCTTCCATCACTTGTTTTAAGCTCTAAAGCATCGCATCAATGTGGGTTGATGTTTATCGCCTTCATCTTTCTTTTCTTGTTCTGGTCATTTTATATTTTTCTAGGTGGGTTCACTCATTGAGACACAATTTCGTAGTCATCTATCGAAGGCACTTGTTCTAACAAACAGGTTAGTGTCGACTATTTTGATTAATGATATAAAAGCATTGGATATTTACATTGTTTATCAAGTCAACTGTTTTGCTTTGCAGAAAATGGACATCTACTATAAGAGAACAAGAAAAGGATCGACTAGCTCCAGTAAGTTTTGAACCATGAACTGTAAATGTTGAATGTGTTTAAATTTTGGTTAACTCTTTTTCCATGTTTTAGATTGTTGAAGCACTTTGTTCAAGCTATCTTGGTCCTGACTATTCACAGGTATTATATTACCAAGAACACTCCATTCCCTACCTGATGGCTTTTCTATGTGTTTGTTTAAATCTTATTTGTTGTTCTTACAGCCAAGTGAAGCTGGTGAGATATCACTTAAAGATATTGATCAAGTGGCTAAAAGTTCATTTCCACTGTGTATGCGCCATCTATTTGATAAGGTAAGAATAAATTATTTTCTGTCTCTTATGACTTGTATCTCGAATGCTGCTTTACATTGTAGACTTCTGAACTGTACTTCATTTCTTTTCAGTTAAAAGAGGATCATCATTTGAAGCATGGAGGAAGGATGCAGTTAGGTCTCTTTATCAAGGTTCTATTTCACTCTCTCCATTCAGCCAAGCTTGCTTCTATATAATTCACAACCAGTGACAATTGCTAGGGGCCTTAATGCATAGTGGCATGTTAATTGTTTTATGCACTGTTATCTCGGAAACTCTTTCTTCCATTGGCTGATAAAAATTTTTATCGCTACCTCTTTCCCGTGCTTAGGGTGTTGGATTAAAGCTGGAAGATGCCCTGGCATTTTGGAAGGCTGAATTCTCCCAGAAGGTTTGTGGAATTATTTTTACAGTTATGTGCAATCCTAAAGGATAGGACAACCATTATTTCAGCTTAATGGCATATGAAATTATGTACTGGTAGATTTAATAATTGTTAAATAAAATTATCTACTTGTACCCAGATAGGACGCATTCTTAGTGATCTGCTGATTTATGTCTTGAACATAAAAATTTTGACTTACTGTTAAGGTCTTAATTGGCACAGGTTGGTGCAGAGAGGTTTGACAAAGAATATGCGTATGGCATACGCCATAACTATGGAAAAGAAGGGAAGAGAACGGTAAGAGGTTGAATTAATCACACGTTGAAGATTTAGAAACTATCTTCAACTAAACAAATCATAAAAATGAAAGTTGTGAAACAAAATATTGCTATTGCTATTGCTATTGAAATTGTGTATTGTATAATTTATGTATTGCAGGATTATATACCTTACTCTTGTCAAAAGATCATCTCATCCACTCCTGGTGTTGGAGATCATCATGGATGTCCCTATCGACACTTTAGGTAAATATATATATTACGTATATGTATATATTGAAGGAAAAAAGAGTAAGATAGGAAATTTGCTTTAGTTGACAATTATCATTTGGTTTTGGGAAGTCTAGTTTATTATGAAGCTGAAGGTTAAGTAACTACTCTATGAGATAAGCTGTCAAAAGAAAAGTAACTATGATATGATGTGACGTTGTAATTGTACCTTGCATGTATTATTATTGCTCCAGATACCAATTTAGTGGTAGCAGCGAAGAGAGCTTAAGTAAACGTATTTTCAAAGGATTGTAATTTTCTTTGCACACAGATAACATAGAACTTTGCATTGTGCTGCTTTTATGTTATGAGTATATGTGGCTTGCTATCTTTTTTCGATAAATGGGTGCTCTGTTATCTAGCTGTGAATGTTGTAACTTATAATCATTTTTATTTGACAGTGAAGAAAATTTGAAGGCAGCACTAAGTAGAATGGGTGTAGGTAGTCGTGCAATGGAGGATGTAATGGACAAAGTGAAAAACAGACATTATCAGGTACTCCAAGATGTCTGCTGTCTATAAAATGCTTCCAGGTGCTCTTATCATGGATCGAAATATAGTTTTTTCTCGCTAATAATATTATTATTATACACAGTTGGCATGCACCTTAACTTTTGAAGCTATTCATAGTGCATCTTGTGATGCTGGGATTAATCATCCAAATCAGTACTTCAGCGATAGCCAAAAGATCCTACAATCAAAGGTAGTGTCACTGTTCAATGTTTTGTTTAATCAATGCAAATTCAAAGAATTTATTCAATTGCTCTTCTTTTGCTTTCTATACAATGTGACAATTTCTTCCCCACTATTTATACTGCAGAACCAATCTACGACATAAAGAAATAATTTCCGAGCCTCCTCATGACAAAGCATCCCCTAGAGTATGTCTTTCTTAGAAACAACATTGTTAAAAGTTATAAATTTAGCAATAGCATTGTTAAATTAAAATTTTGCAGGGTCTAGTTAAGGAACCGATGTGATAGTTAGTTGGCTGCCCTTAATAATTAGTCT